>KK120492.1:34509-50710 GCA_000611955.2 Stegodyphus mimosarum | reverse complement strand
ACTCTGCAGCCACACTTGTCACACTGCGGCCTTCCTCCAACTTCCCAATGATTCGACCTCGGGTAAAAGCATCCAGATGTCGTCTAACAGATTGATTATTCGCCATTTCTCGCTGAGGCAGCAACTCGGTGTGATTTTAACTGCTATACGGCGTGCAATCTCTTTGCCAGAAATACTAATCTTACACCGACAACATGCTTTATACTACTCAGACACTCCCGCATTACGTCTACCTGCATCTCTGCGCATGTGCTACCGTACATCACCTTACTTAATCTCCTGATTGGTCTTTCTGTCCGCTCTGCCTCTTCGTTCAGCTGATATGCTAATTTTTCGACTTCGTCCTTAATTTTTGCACACCAGTGTATTGTTACGAAATGTCCAGGCGCGGTAGGATAGTTTTCCCGCGAAGCAGGTTTAGGGTTGCCAGAAAATGGCAAGGAAAGGCAGGGTTGCCACATTTGGCGACAAAATTGGCGATATGCTATAGACGCATGGAGAACCTTCTAGAACGAATTCTTCCTGGTTTAGGCCAGAACGTTCTCGAACACAAGCCAAAAGCTATATAAACCCTGCTGGTACGCGTAGAGGGAGTCAGTTGTGTCAGTGCGGAGTTAGTTAAGAGTCAGTGCGTAGTCTAGTGCCGAGTTGGTCGTCGAGTGCATCGAGCGAGCCTCTTAGTGTATCGCGAGGCAGTGCATGGTCGAGTTTTATCTTAGAGTGTGTTGAGCTTCAGGAACGACTGAACCGCGTCGGGAGGTGTACTCTTGTGCTTTGCTGTGAAGCTCTCTTCATCGTTATAGCCTGATAGTCTGAAGGCTGTGTCACTGATTGTTCCAGCTTGTTTGTAGTAATTCTTCGACGACTGTAAGCTTGATTTTGGAGCTGTCTTGAAAAATACTGGCCAATAAAGTGTGTTTCGATACTTCATCGAGCGTTGTTGTTATTCACTCAAAATCCGCGAACTCATGAAGAGAAAAATGTAACAGTATATTAATTAAAAGTTAGAAGAATTAATGTAATAAAAGCTTTCATTTGTATCATTATCGACAAATGCTTTCAAATAATCTGAGAAACACCCGTGCTTTATGAAAAATGTTTACAGCCAAACCCGATTAACCGATGTCAAATTAATTACGTTGCAGTCTAAGTTTGTTCGCTGTCGAACAATGCAAAAATTACTATCACAGAATATCAGTGTAAAACGAAAATGCCTAAACGAAAAGTATAATATTTTATTTTTATTCAATTATTAAACTTGCCTAGGAACAGAAAAAGCTCAAATATTTTATTAAATAGACCATTATCATAATTTTATTAAAATCTACACTGCGAAAAAAAGAAAAAAAAAGGGTGGACATCTCTATATCTCTTGTTCTACTTCTTCCGTTTCAACTTGCGTTTCTAAAAAGCGCGACTTGGGATAAATATTAGATTTATATGTAGCAGTATTCTAACGTAGGTATTTTGACACAAAATCGGACTTTTTCTGAAATGACATGCCAGTTTTTTTCCATATTTCGATTCTACGACTCAAATTATGTCTAACTAATGCGTTTTGTCGAAATCGTTTTAGTAATTTTTAGAAAATTAGCTCTCAAAATTTTAACTTCTCCATGTTAATTGAATTTTATATATATTTATTAATATCTCTTTTTTTAAACTTACTCGATTTCTTCTTCCAGAATTCGAAATTTAGGCTCAATCCAAATATAATTCGCACAGTTTTATGATTTATTTTTAAAATTTGTATTTTTAAATATTTTTATAAATTTTTCGAAAGCATTTTTGTGTTATAACCTATGAAATTTTTAACATCTTCTTAAAGTAGATGCATTTCTTGGCACAGCTGCTAAAAATTAGAGTTTTTTATTCAAAATTTTCTAAGATATGCCTGTAATTGTATATTAGCACGTTTTGAAATACGGCATATTTTTTTGAGCAATAATAACGTCCAATGTGGTTTACGCACTTTGTTAAAATTATTTTAAAGTATGAACGATGACTGTTTTCCGTTCTTCTGCAATGCAAGAAAGGAAATGAAAATTAGGTTGCTATAAATTAGGAAGTTCGCCAAGCAAATTATTCTTTGAGCAAACTGAAAAAAATACGCCAAGATAAATTTTTGAATTTCTTCGTAAATTTCGCACCAAATTTTCCAAAATTTAGTATTTAGGCGTACTTTGAGTGGTAGAATTGAAATATATAAAAAAACATTGGCATATCATTTCAGAAAAAGTCCGATTTTGTACCAAAATACCTACATTAGAATAATGCTATATGTAAATCTAATATATATCCTAAGTCGCCCTTTTGAGACATGAAAAACGCAAGCTGAATTTCGTCAATCGCCCCAGTAGAACGGGAGATATAGAACTTCCGCCCCCCCCTCTTTTTTTTTTCTCAGTGTACATCAAATCGTTTTGCCTGAATTTTTTAACGAGGTTATATCTCGTTTTACTCGATAAGTAAATTTTAATTTAATAAGTTAGGTTACTGAATACGTTAGCAAAATAGCGCTTTTTCCCGGAGACACGTACTTTTTTCTCTTGAATAGAACTGCTTGCTAAATTCAACTCTGATGTTTCCAGTTTTATCCCTTTTTCGTAATTAGCCATTTAAAATTCGAAATTAGGCCTTTTGTTTACAAAACTACCTTACTTGTGATCTTTTAAAGATCTTTGATCTGCGTCACTCGATTCGAACAAGAAGTAAACAGGTACAATCCCTCAGTTCAAAACTTTTATCTTCTCAGACATCAAAGAAACAGAAACTTGACAGCTCACAGGATATTTAGAAACTCATTTTATAGCGGAATATTGTAAATTATTTCATATTCGTGAATAAATATTTTGTTTTTGATTTTTGTATAAAGGCTTCATTTTATAACACATGATACTTTCATCAGAAAATATGGGAGGCCCTCAAAACTATTCACGAACATAACGTCTGATTTTTACATGTACTTAGTCGCTTGTAATCTTTCACTGCACGTATTTGTTACTAATCTCAACATCTTCTGTTAAGAAATCAGAACCCTAGCTTAAATCTCCTTGTCGATTTAAATTTATAAGAAGTGCGTAAAACAAACACTAACAAAAATTAGCATATTTAGGATAAAGTTTTCCACCCTCGGGGAAACTTTCGGAACCCAATTCCGTTCGATATTTTTTCATGCTCCACAGAAAAGATAAGATATTAAAAATATACTTTGCAATCATACCAAGGTTTAAGCGGCTGTTTTTAATCCTTTAAATATTTGCTTTTTTATTTATTTATCGAAAAATTTCAAATATCAGCTTGACTGCCCATTATTAATGAATTTTTAATCGCATTTTCCCTCAGTGATTAATGGAGTTATTGACTTCGATCTTCGTTTTCATACAAATGTAGCTTGACTGTAACTGACCAGTTCTGAATTTTGTTAAGAAGGCTTAAGTGGGTTATTGTGTCAAGCATTGCATACAGAACAGTTTTCTCACTGAAAAGGTTTGAGTTTTAATTGCGGTTCTAAAATGTTTTCCCATACTGTTACGTATAAGGACGGTGCATATTCTGAAATAGTTAGCGAAATCGTAGCATTCGTAACGAGCGCTAACGCGAAAAGCCTGTTAATTAACGTAGCAACTATATGTGATTATTTTCTGTAACTTGAATTGCAAAAAAAAAATTCATTTCTCTGTTCGTTCTCGTTGATAAATCTTTGACAGCTTTGGGGATCATTCTTGCCGTCTGAAAATGTATTGTTTTCTTGGCCTTACATTCTTCTTAAAAATAAGTTTTTCTTTTCAATAAATTGCAATTAATATTTTATGGTAATAAAGGTAATGGCATAATAAGGGTAATAAACTGCGTGTACGGTTACCTGTTATTTATTGCATCCTTTTAAAATCATCACAAAGTTTACACCATGGGAAACAGTTTGAATTTATAATTTACGAATTCCGCGAGCTCCTATCAATCACGCTGTGCTTCAAACAAAATAAAAAAGACTCGAAAACCTTTGAGCTCATTTTATTATTTTAAATACCTTAATTTCAAAGAAAAGTTTTGGCAAACAGATTCCAGCTGTCTAAAGGTTGTTCGTTTTTAGCGTATCAACTTTACTCAGTTTATCGCTTGTATATAGACAGACAATATAGACGAAGCTACAAATTTGCTTTGCTTCAATTGAAGGAGTAGATTCGTCACATTTGTTTACATTCTTATGAACGAAGTGAATAAAAAAGGAATAATTTATAATTTAAAAAAATCTGATGTGTACACCACATGACTTCCTTGTATGGAATATTAAATTATACGCAATTTTCCTGCATTTCATTTAAACATTCTGAATTAATACTTAACGAATTTTGAATTAAATCTACTTCGTCGATAGCGCATACACCACAACGGAATAAATACACTCTTTAAAGTTCACTATATTTATTTACTATAGCCACACTTCGGCGTTAAACACAGACGATTTCACAGACCATTCAGCGTCGCTTATCTAATGCGCATGCGCTACTAATTCATTCAGTTGTCACTTCGCGGTAAGTTAAAAATACATAAAAATTCAAAATATTTTCATTAAAAATTGAAAGATATAGGAAAACATAAAACACAAAATACAGTTAAAACTATTGAAAAAACAATTTTTCAAATTAAAATTACAATTTGTACGCAAAAACCAGGTAATAACGTAAATGATAATTCCAGAATGAATCGCATAATTTAATTTGGGATAATAAAAGAAGACGTTACTTTGTTCGAGCGAAGCTTAGTTTCTCTAGATTGGCAACAAATCCACTATTCTGCTAAGCTTCAAATGTAAACAAATATGGGCGCTATCATAACCAAAAATAAGGCTTAGCCGCACTTAAACTTTTAAATTGTTGATAATTCCACAATTATTAAACTAAAGGCATAAAGTCTTAACCGAAGGATAAGAACAACATAATTCAATCATTTTTAAAGCAAAAAATGCACAATTTACAAACATATAAGAATAAAGAAACTGAACTCACTGAACCAAGTAACAGAGTGGATATAAACTCTGTTATTGGATATATACATATATTTATATATATTGGTCCGGCCGTTTGCAACCAAAATGCGAGGTGCACATCTATATGTTATAGCAGTCATGTACAAAATTTCAGCATTCTGAGGCTAGTGGTGTTGAAGTTATGCGAGATACATACATACATACGCACGTATGTTTGTACGTACGTACCTACGCCACGAAAAAGTTTCTCCAGAATCCATTTTAAATCAGTTTTATAATTTTTTGGAGCAAAAGGAGTCTTACGTTTAGATATCATGCAAAAGCATCATTAAATTGTATTTGAAAGCAGTTAAAATGGATATTTTCGTTGAAATATATAACCCGAAATTTTTCGTGATTACAATACTTAATTTTTATTTCGTACAAGGAAGTAACAAATACAAAAAGATCAACGCAGAATAAATTTTATATACTTAAAACGAATAATATTTAGGAGATCAAATTCTGCCTGTAAACAGTTTGTTGCAAGTTGAAATGAAAAAAAATAATTCTAAGGGACTTTATTTTAAATTATTTTTTTTTTCTTGTATATAAGAAAAAGGAATTCTTGAGTTTATAGATTTAAATTAAAAATGTTTGTCAGAACGAAAACATAACAGCCCTTTCTGATGATGGGTGTATTTTAATAAGATGTTATGCAATTAATCAATTTATTATGTCACTAGCCGCTACGCGGCCAGCCTTCGTCTGGCTTTTAAGTGTACCGGAAAAATGCCTAAAGAGAAAACCAAACATTAAATTTGAAAACTGCACAGAATTTTACTCTGCATAACAATTTTATCGAAAAAGAAACAAAGAACAACGTTAAAAAAATTCAGTTGAAAATGCATTACATATAAAAAGCATGCAATGAAATAAGCAATATCCCTTAATACAAATATTAATCATCCTAATAAATAAATTAACCAACTTCCTGCTGCCTTCTCTAGACAAACGTCCAGTATCCAAGAGAAACATTAAATTTAAAAACAGCACAGAATTATCGCCCTCATTTTTCCGTGCTGATATCAGCAACAATGGCTGTGTGCCATTGTTGTTCATATAATGAGAGAAAATTATCAATTTGATACTATTTCATCTTGTCTAGATGCATCTTGTGTACCAGATTTCATAGGCCTGGGTCTATTAGCTTACGCGCAGTACGAACGAAAGACACCTACACACACAGAAAGACTCGCCCTTTTAAATATAGATCTATAAATTAATTAAACAATTTACCTTTGCAAAAAGAAACAATCTTTCAATTTCTTAAACTGTTCAATAGAGTAAAATCTCGCTTTGCTATAGCCCATTATGTCTTAAAAGGACGCGATTTCGTCAGAAAACACAAAATTAAAAAAAAAAAAAACTAATTCGAATTTCGAAAAACTCGCTTCGAGGTGCACTGGCTCATGCAAAAAAATCATGCAAAACGTTTCAATATCTTACAAACAGTGAAATAAGCAAAAAATAACATGAAAGAAACTCAAAAAACAAAACATTTCGCGCAGAATTTTACTCTGCAGAGCAACTTTATCAAAAAAGAAATCAATAAAAATGTATTATACATATAAAAAATGACAATGAAATATGCAGTATCCCTTAATACAAATATTACTTATCCTAATAAATAAATTAACCAACTTCCCTTTGCAAAATCTTAAGAACTCAAATGGTATAAACAGATTAAGAACTTAAACAGATTAAAAAATATCATGCAAAACTTTTTTATAATTAAAATTATATATAATTAAAACATAATATTACAATGAAATAAACAATATCCCTTGTAAAATGTTAATTATCCTAATAAAGTAATTAAACAATTTACCGTTGCAAAAAGAAACAACTTTTTAATTTCTTAAACTTTTCAGTCTCTTAAAAACAGTAACATAAGAACTACGATTAAAGATTGTTGCCAATCCGAAATTTTTAAAAGAATGAAACTATTCAAAATGATGCAATTTCATCAAAAATCTATCAACAACAATAAGAAAGGAAAATTGTTGCCAAAACTACATTTTAAAATATCTGAGATGTGAGAAGTGTATTCGGAAGCTTCATTTAAAAAATTTTAAAAAAATACAAAATATTATTATTTTTCCAAAATTCTTTTTTTAAAAGGAGTCGAAAGGATTAAAGTTCAACGTGTCCAAAAATCAAAGGAAAATAAACAGCCCATTTTTTAAAATAAGTTTTTTTTAAAAAAATTCCGCTGAAAAGGTGTTAAGCTCACCTTCCTAAATAAATTCGTATTTAATCGATTTATTGAAATACGAAATTTATTTTAAGTTCGTAAAATAGCTAAGTGTCTACGCTTCACGACGATGTAAAAATGAAATGTATAGAGTGAAATCTCGCTTTCCTGTAGCCCATTATGTCTCAAAATGACGCGATTTGGTCACAAAACATAAAATAAAAAAAATTCTAATTCGAATTTCGAAAAAATCGCTTCGAGGTGCACTGGCTCTTGTGTAGATACACCTATGTACCAAATTTCGTGGCCCTGGGTCTATTAGCTTACTCGCAACACGAACGAAACGCACACACACACACACACACACACACACACACACACACACACACACACACACACACACACACACACACACACACACACACAGACTCTTTGTTTTATTATATGTAGAGATTACTTGTAATTTTTAACGCTACCGTTATTTTTATTACATAAATTCTGATTTTTATAAATAAAAATTTACTTTATTTCATTGCAAAAGAGTACATTTTCTCTAGTTTGTTTATTACTATGATGCATAAAGTAAAAAAAAAGAAAACAGAACTTATAACAGGACGATAAACTATGTATGGCAGACTCTGAAAGAGTCAGGACTAGATAAGAAAACATAATGAAGCTGATCTTCAAAGTGTCACGATAGAGACAATGTGCAATCAAATTAACCTTCTGCGTTGTCATTCATGATATGTAAACAAAATGTGATGATATCGTAGCAGATTATGGTTTTATAGAAACGCTTTAGGGGTCTGTATATTTACGGTTTACAGGATTAGCCTGTTTTTTACTTCCTTGTACGAAGTAAAAAGTAAGTATTGTAATCGCGAAAAATTTCGGGTACCATATTTCAACGAAAAAATCTATTTCGACCGCTATCGAATGCAACTTAACGATATTTTTGAGTGACATCTGTATGTAAGGACAAAATAAAAGACTCTTATTCCCCCAAATAATTATAAAATTGATTTAAAATGGATTCAGAAGAGAATTTTTCGTGGCGTCTGTGCATACGTACGTACTTATGTATGTAGGTATGTATGCATAACTCAAAAACGAGTAGCCTCAGAACGTTGAAATTTTGTATATAGGGTTGCTATAACATGTAAAGAATTTCTTGGTTTCCAAATCTACGATAAAATTCTTTTTTTAAATAAGAAATCGGGAGTTTTGAAGATTTTCCTGATTTTTTTGCCGTTTTCACGCATAAATTTTATTAAAAGAGTTAAGTAAAATACATGATTTTTCAAATGTATTTGGCTATAGGGAAACCCAGAGTTCTCGTTTTATATATATACATTTGTACTATTCAAATGGAAACAAAGTCTTAATTGGCTTTTATTAAGCATTTTCTTTATGGAAGAATGCACATTAGGAATACCCTTCAGTTTAAGTTTTAGTTTTAAGTTTAGGCGTTCAATTCTTAATACTGAAGGAATACTAGAAAAATGAAAGACAATAGTTTTGTAGATGGATAAAGAAAAAAAATGAAATGTTTATAAATTTGTAAATGAATTCATTAGATTTTCTATAACCGTATATTTTAACATAATAGCTTCTTTTTTATTTAAAGAAATTTTCATTTACAAAATTATTTAAAATAATATCTTCAAATGTACCTCTTGAAATAAATTAGCAACTAAATTTAGGGAATGGAATTTTCCCAAAATTTCTTCATTTTCAAAATGGGAGTTTTAATATTTTGCTGACAAAAAAATCTAATATTAATTAGCTTCTCCGTAATCTGAGAAAACGAATTGATAACTTTACAGAGTATTCAAGTTCTTTTGGTACTTCCAAGTCTAAAATAATGAACATTAGATAAATAATCTAGTTGGTAAATTAAAGGATCAAAAGGCGTAAAGTAAAAAATTCAAACTTTTCCTACAATTATACGTATTCAAAAATATTTCTATTTAAAATCGATACCGATAAAAATGTTACGCTTAAAAATTATTCAATATATTTATCTACGTTTTTTTCTAATTTCTGAAAGATTAGTTTTTCTTCTTTGCTTCATTTCGCAATAGATGTTGTAAGAATCGTTTTCAAAAGGAATTTCATCTATCGGAAAAGCGATTAATTATGCATGAAAATAAGCATTAGTTTATCTTACGAGATTAATGAAACATAATATAGAGAAATTGTGTTACATTTAAGAGCTAAACTCAAGTTAAAAGAAATAAAATTTGTTGGTAAAAGTTATCAGGGAAACTGGTCAACGGTAATAAATAGGTAAATAAACAGGTAAGAATTTCCTTTTTTGTGGTTAGAGAAAATTCATCATCCGATTAGTACGAATTTCCTATGAAACGTTAAATTACGCAACAAATAACTTAAAGACTTAGTAGCAAGGTTACAAATAGTGATTTAGAGAAATATAAATACAAATTACTCTTTGATGCAAAGGAATTATAAGGTAATATTTTAAGCATAAGTAGTTTGAATGCTGAGTAATTTTAGTAAAATACCAGTGATTTTTACTCGGGATTAGCTCACATTTATTCAGTTAATAATTGTTCTGAATTATTAATTAATTTGTTAGTTAATAATTTCAGAATCATAATAATAATCATGCCGAGTGAGAAATTTCCAGTTCTAAAATGTGTTCCTAAATAATACATCAAAAAGAGAATTTAAGACGTTCACCAATTTTCGAACTTCGAAAATAGCAACTTTAAACCTTTCACTTTCTGTAGAACAAAACATTGATGCTGCATTTGAATCACGCCTTCGTACATTGCAAGGACTGATTCACAATCTCACTCAACACTCCAGTAGTGAGGAAAAGGATACGAATTTCTTAATCTGGGTGTTTTAGATGGAGATCAGCAAAGTTGTTCTTTCACAATTGATGTTGAAATTCTCTGACAAAAGACGAGCTCTATTTTACCTCATCTATGATTATTTATATAGCCATTTCGGTAATTTCTCTCTTTGACATGGATAAAAACATCTGCAGCATTATCACTTTATTAAGTCTGACAGCTGAATTTGATTTCTTTAAAGAAAGTTCTATCCATTTTTTATCTACTGAAACTAACACTTGGAAAATATAATTTTGTTGTAGTAATTTTTAGAAATTTTGTTATAGCTTTCCATCCGTTAATACTTTTGAAGACATCTCTAATAAAAAAAATGAAACAGGATTTAAAAATGTACTGAAACAGTAACATTGCATAATTATACGTAAATTAGAAGTAATATTTTGTTCTAATTATATGTATTTAATTCGTGCAATTAAAACAGGTTAATAATATTTTATACATTGCAGACTTCTCTTATTTTGCAGGTAATCGTGACTTCTGTTTTCTCCATTTCTCTCGCCGAACCTAAGTATGAACCCCGTTATCTTTCTCAAGAAGTTGAGAGTTCAGAAAATCGAGAATATCATCCTTACCCGGAACCAAGAGGATACAAGCCTTATGATATATATTCTAAACCATATGAACCACAGTATCAATCTATAGAACCTCAGTACAAAAACAGCGAGCCTGCGCATTACCAAGTTGATTCAAAACCAGCCTCTGGTTCACCTTATCCTCAGCCCAATCAACCACTTTATAATCAGCCTCAACAGATAACATATATTCAAAAACCGCAAGTGTCTGATGTTGATCATCAGCAAATTTCTTACAGGCCACCACCAAAAGAAGTTTACATCCAAACAGAACAGCCACTGCACAAGCAGCCACAAGCAACTGTTTATCACAATCAAGGTCAACGTGAGTATGAACCATCTCAGATTTCTCATTATCAAAGGGCTCCTGTAGCCGCATACCAGGCTCCTCAGGAGTTACAGTATATTCAAACTGCAGAACCGAAGCATGTGCAACCTGTAGAGACGAAATACGTACATTCTGATAAGCTTAAATATATTCCAGTCGAAGAGCCAAAATATGTTCCAGTTGAAGAACCCAAACATACTCAAGTTGTTCAGCCTCAGCAACCACATTCTGCAGCACAGCCCTATGATCCAAAACTGCCTAGGTATTTTACCATGTATGAAAAACGTGTTATACAAGATCCTACAGACAAATATGGCAAAGGACCATGGCGATATCTTACGTACGGTCATGGTATTACTTATGGTAGTAAAGAACCTGGTAAAGTGTTTGAGAAAGGTTATGGTTACATCAGGGCGTTGGGCAGGGATCACTGCAAACTGCCCGAGCATCTCTGTCCACCCAAAGACGATAAACCTTTTGAGTATGAGGGCAGGAAAGAACCTTACTTTGGATACCGGCCCCACTAATCAAGCAATTTGACGCATTGAAGAGCAACTGCTTGACGAAAACTTGACTATTTATAGAATTTCTGAGAAATTTCATATTTCTTTGTTATTCTTTTCTTCTTCTGCGAAGCCCACGACAATTACTTTTCACTATTCATCGGTAACAAAATTTATAATGAAATATCGAGAAGGTGATAAATTCATTTAATTCTTTTCGCATAAGCTCATAAAAATGGAAAAACTTTAAATTATTTAAACTCCTGATAAATTTTGTTAACATGTTTAATATAGTTTTATACTGATGGTAGTGACCGAGAATCGTATTGCAATGTTATACTCTCAAAATTTTCCTAACTTCCTAGTTTAGGAACAAAACGTCTGTGTCATTCTCCAGGGATAGTTAAGTTTTCAACGAAGGCAATCTTTTTACACCTGTGTTCCTGTATATTCATAACTGAATAAAATATATTAGTTGTAAAATGTTCAAGATGTCAGTTATATTTTATGTGCTACAGACATGGCACAAATTATAATAAAATTATAATTAAGTTTTTGGTGTTTTATTTCACATCCCGGACAGACTGGATTTCATACTTTGGCGTTTCCATTTGTGCACGTAATTAATATATTAATGCGATTACTGTGTATATTTCTTTACGAAAAATGTCCTCAAACTAGAGCGGCCAAATCTCTTCCTAATTTCTTGAATGAAACTGCCATGAACAGAGAGAATGAATTACTCACATTTGGAATTAGCAGATTTTTAGTCAATAAAACACTACTTAAAGTGTTAAATTTTTAAATTAAATAGGATGTCTGTATGGAAACTGCAAATAGTGCCATTGAAGTTAAAATTATACATCATTTTGTATTCAATTAGGAAATTACTATGAATTGCTTAAGCTGAAGGACGATCTGATTTTATAATTTGTGTATGTTATTTTTTCTTCTTGAACTTGTGGTCTTACTAATGAACTGTTATACTTCTCTTAAAATCATCTTACTAAAAAAACGAAGGTATGAATTTTAGTAGAAAAGGAAGCAATAGCCAGAAATCTTATTAAATTTTAAACCTTTCATCCATAAAAATTATTAAAATTCACAAATAAAAGATTGCATATTCGAAGTTGATGTATTGCGAAGGTATCGCTGCACTTTGCTGAATTTCTGTATTTATTACCTTAAACGGGTTGCCATGCATCATATAAACCTTCTCTTTCATTGCACTATAAAAATATTATGTAAATAATAAATATGAGGAGAATTTACTTTTTATAAATTTAGTTGAAAGTGTTGAGCCATATTAAACCAAAGCATAAGTCTTTAATACTTTTCTACATACATAGGTTTGTTTTACATCCCTCACCATTTTTACTTGTCGAATGTCAGTTTGCTTCTTCGAAGTCACTTAATTCCTCTAGCTCCCAAAGACAATGTATATACTGGGTGTCATATAAATCTGTAATATTTAATAAATTCATATAGCAATCGGAAAAATGGAATGTCAGGTGCAGATTGTAGCCAAAAGCTTATTTCCTCATATTGAAAATATTTTTGTATAAGAACCATTTCGGCTCACATTTTCAACAATAGATGGTGTTGTACAATTACTGCTTCAAAACTGAAAATTTAAATCCCTTAAATAAACTCGAACTTAAATAAGCACTCGTAGAGCTTGTAATAGATTACTACATTATTAGTAGCATTAGAATATACTCGCAGATATAATAAAGAATTGTTGCATTATGTGTAATTTATCATTCCTTATAGGGTCTACTAATTGTTGAATTAGAAAGAAAATTTACCTCATCCACACGCATACGAACGCACGAAATCGTTTCTGTGACAAGTCCGTGTATGCAAAGAGTACTCTGATAAGTCATTTTATTAGTTTATACGATTTTTCTACATCTTATGGGACATCCCATGCAATTAAATCCTTCACGGAAATATGACAGTTTTGTTGACGTATATGATTTGTAATATTATGGGATACCCTATACTGTTAAACTGAATTCCGTGCCTGTGGATTGAAATCGAATATATAACCGCTTTGTTGGTTTAATATGATTTTCAAAATGATATGCGAAACGAAAGAATAACCAAAGAATCATATAAACGAAAGAATGAAGTATGTTAATCGTCAAATTTTCAGTTTGAAACTCTTGAATGTTTATATACGTCAAATTAATGAACAAAACATTGTTTCTAATTCGGGAAAATAAAGGAGGACCTTTTATTTGCATTAAAAATACATTATAAGGCTTATCATTCGACCAAAATAATTTGATGTTCTTTTATTTAAATGCCAGTGCTTTTCGTAAAAGCACTTGCCTAGTCCAGTTTCAGTATCATATAAAAGTGTAACAACCACTTTAGTATAGTTCGACCGTCTCAAACGCAACCCTGGCTGGCATTCTGCCAAAACACATAGACTCGTCCAAAAGGGGCGTTGTTAGTTGCTGCGACGTTTGAAAAGTCACGTGAAAGTCTTCTTTTCTCCTGAAAGAGATATGCTGGAGGGAAAGAAAGTCTTCATCCTTCCAACCTATTTTGAGAATACTTCGGTCCGAATGGCGCATGCGCGTTTGCGCTCATGGTCGCGGATGAGGCGGTCGAACTATACATGGACATTTTCACACCATATTCGTATTATAGAATTTCGTTTTATTTATTCATTTTATAGGCCATACACTTAGGATTCAAAAATATTTTATTGTTGTTTTTACGATACCTAGAAGCAGAGTTATAGTTTAAATGATAAACAGACGGTGAAGTTTCCGATACCGGAAGTTGGCATTTAAAGGGAGGTTAAAATGTAAACAATAAGTTTAAACAGCTATTTTCTAATTATTAAACAATATAAATGTTCAAATCTCATTTTAAAGTATAGATTTAAAAAAAAAAGTTAGTTTCTATAACTTTATTTGTATCTGGCATCTGTTTCGTTACTTACATTTGAGTTATCGGGAACGGCAGGGCTTTTATGGTTTGAAAGCTGTTTACATTCTTTTCGCGATATCGTTGTAGTTAGTTATTAGCTATTTCTTGATATTTTTGTTCTCGATTCTTGTTTTTTATCTGATTTTAAAGTTGATTTTCGATATGAATGAGCCGAAAACGCCAAAAGCGAGGTTTAGGAGGATTAAAAAGCGTAGCTTCTGTGGAAATCAGTACACTGCTGTAACTTCAAAAAATCGTAAACTGCAAAACTTGTGTACTGCAAGCTCATGAAAATTGAACTCTTTCGAACATTCTGATATGCGAAAAGATAGCTTGTTAAAGAGAAACAGAATAATAGATCTTCAAAAACTTGAAAGGTGTATTTTCTATACTCTGTATCCGCAATTCTACTTGTCCACACTCCAATAGAAAAAATGGTAAATTAATTTAATTTAAATCTTACTTTTTACTTGCCTTTATTCTATTATTTAATTTAGTTTCTAGTTTATATTTCGTATATTAATAGTTTCTGTATCTTTATGTTTATATGCATATTCGTGTCGGGGAAGTTTTTGTGGGCAAAAGTTACTAAATTAAATTGGTTTTCTAAATAAATTGGTATTATAAAGGGTATTGTTTTGTATTGGCTTTGATTTGTACTTTTCTAAAAGTTCCACTCGTTTGAATTGTTTTTGGTGGGTCACATCATTTGGTTTAATTTTGGTTTTGAATTTTACACTTGCCTACATAAATGACGAAACGCGAATTGAATAATTGAAGAGTTAGGTTTGAGGGCAACTTCCCCTCGATAAGTCTGTCTTCTGCCAGCTCAGCAATTCTTCACTTATGCATATTTTTTATTTTTAGGATTTTAAAAAATTAATTACAATTTTATATTTGATACTTTTACTTGATTTACTTATGTTCTCAGAATTTAAATGATATTGTAGAATAGTTCGCAGCAGTATAAATTATTTATAATTTCTTTTAAACTTATTTCTATTACTATAATTATTTTTTTACTTTAAAAAGCTTTTTACGAATAGAAATTTTTTTAAATTCAAATTTCATTCCTTGCAGCAATGGCGCAAGAGAATTATTTAAATTTAATTTAACTTTACTATTCGTTTGAAACAATATATGTATATATATATAAAGCAAAAATCTGGCTGCACCAAAAGTAATGCTACTGCAGCATTACTTTTGGTGCGGCCGATTGCACTCAAAAATGCAGTGCACAACTACATGCTAGAGTCCTAAATAGAAAATTTTAACGTTCTGAAGCTACTCGTTTGTGGGTTATGCGAGATACATACATATATACGTACGTACGTACAGACGTCACGAAGAAAAATGGTTATTGCGAACGTTTTGGAAAAAAGTGTTCTTTATTGTCCTTACGCACGAATGTTACGCAAAAACTTCGTTAAATTGCATTCGATAACAGTCAGAATGGATATTTTTGTTGAAATATGATACTCGAAATTTTTCGTGGTTACAATACTTTGTACAAGGGAGTAAAAAGGGCAGCTTAGGTAAGTTTTAAATCAAAATATCACGAGCGAAAAATATTTGAAACGTTAACAAAACAAGCCATTTCGATCCGATTTCAATTCAAATCGGTACGGTAGTACGTCTCATTGTATTGCAGCATTACATGCCACTAAGAGAAAAAACCCAAAAATAGGTTTTAGCGAGTTAAAAAACTATCATGATAATGAAATGAATATTTTAACTTCTAATT
>KK120492.1:0-33899 GCA_000611955.2 Stegodyphus mimosarum | reverse complement strand
GCTAGTTTCCGTTAATATTCCCCTGCTAAACTGGCGGAACAAAAACGTATAATTTTCACTAAAAGAATATCAGATTAACAAACATGAAAGAAAATAATCTGAAAATTAACTAAGCAATTTTAATAGGAGTAATCTCCTGCAGTTACAGATCTTTCTTTTTCTAAAATTATTTAGAATATGCTTTTTATGAAACATTATCTGTAAAACTTTATAAAAAAAGATCAATTTATTTATTACCTTCAATAGTTAACCATACAAGTTTAAAACTTCTATTAAATGCTATAAGGTACATTAATTTTCTACTCATTTCCAATTTAATGCTCAGGTTTCCTTTTCCCTTTTTTACTAAAAAGTTAATTTAGAATTATGAATTATATAAATAAATATATTCCTCTTTCCTTCTTGCGCTCACAAATCATTATGCGAATATGCACTTACAGCTTTTAAAGCCTGAAAAATGCATGTCTGCGATGTTGCCATCATGCGATGATTTGTGGGAACTTTCTTTTTTACCACGATATTTTCGACGACGAAGTTTTTAAACTACGAAGTTATTGAATCAATTTATTTTCGATCACGATAGTAAAAAACTGATAGACGATTGTCATGTGTCATTTCTAAACTCTGATTTTCAGTTTTAAGGTATTTTAATAGTATGTTATTTGAATTTTTTCCCCCAAATCTAGGATGTCTACAAGGATAGGTAGGCTACGGTCTAGAGTTTTACTTTTATGGTAAAGTTAAAATTAAAAATGAGGTAAAAATAATTTATGTAAAATTAAAAAATGGAATATTTAATCTCTACCATGGTGTTAAATTATTTTTCAGCCAGATATTTTTATGGTAAAAAACTTGTTAAGGTTCAAAATAACTAAAAAAGTAAATTTTTGAAATTCGCTGCAAAAAAAATTAGAATTTTTAGAAAATTAAGAGAAAGGTTACATGCATAACATAATTAATGGTTTTAGCCAATTTTAATAACTTTGATATGTTTTTTAAATGATGTGCAGTAGAAATATTGATGTTTGAAATTAATTTTTATGAAGCATTAACGCATGAATAAGTAAATCGTAAACATAAAAGCTGAGAAATTACGGAGAAAAGGAGAGGTTTCTTAGCTGTTAACTCCTACAGAATGCATAAAAACCGATCATTTTAAGGTTTAAACAGTTCTGAAAACCATTAAATATATTTCAGTAACAGTAAATGCTAGATTTATAACTTAGTTTCCTAAATATGAAGATATTAATAAAACCACTAATTATGTTTTAAGAAGCAAAAAGCGAAATTTTAAAAATATTATTTCACTTCTTATTGATCCCGATAGATGGCGCCAAGTGTGAACTTTATGCTACTTGAAGGTTTTCGCCTCCAGCTTTAATTGTCGAGATAGAACAAAAGAAAAAACTAAACTCAAGGAGCTCATCAGGTAACAAAATTGAAGACACGCTTTCGCTCTGGGCGCTTTGAGGTAGTCGAGGAAAAACTGAACATGATTTTCTGAGAAGGAAAAACTGCGTAGTTATACGGAAGGAAAACGTGCAGTTTAATTTCTCACACTTAACAACAAAACGTCTAAGAAGTAAGAGTTCAGCTTTTCTTCTTGACAACAGGTAAGACTTCTAGCGATATTATGCTACACTAAAAATCCATCTATGTTGTTCAGTTTCTAGTAGTTTACTAAGCAGTCTATCTCTGATGCTATCTCAAATACACTTGCATCAAATTATCTTTTACATTTAAAACAAAAGAGGAGTAACAAGGAGGGACTATTTAGAAAAAAAAAAAAAAATACAGATTAAGAAAAAAACGAAAAACCTTACTAGGTCATGTTAGTATTTTATTTTCAATGTTTGTTTTTTAGGTAAAGCTTTCTCATATAAGTTATTTTTTAAATGAAAGTAAAATATTTCGTAAATGTCATTAAATAATTTTCTGTCATGGCATTAAACAGACAGACGTGACATGTAAAAATGAAGTTTCGCTATAAATGAAACTTTCCACCAATTATTTCTGGAATAAAAGTTGTTTGGATTAAATGCTGCCAGTTTGCATTTGTGTTGACTATTGTCGGAAATAAATTCAGGTATTACGAAATTAGAAGGCAGTAAAACTGGTGTTAATCTTATAGAATTCCTTAAATTTAACCTTATGAAATTCTCCTTAAATTTGATGATTATGTATCAAAACACTTTTATTTTGCTGTATAAAATTTTCAGCTGATATTAATATTCACGACACCTCAGTTAAAGTTGCACCTGTATAGAGAAAATTCTAATTTTTAATATCATATTTGAAAAAATAAATATTGCAGTTCTATAAAAGTAAGAAATATATTTCAAAATGTTTAACGTTTATACAAAACATTTCATGTCAACGTTTATACAAAATGTCAACGTTTATACAAAATTTATTTTAAACCTCTAAAATGTTATTAGTGAAGAACTATAAATAGGATTAATATTCTAAGAACCCATCTCTCGCTACTCGCGTCATGTATTACTACAGTTCGAGAAGTTATTAGAAGTTGTTTTAACTGTTCTTACGCAATCATATATTGCTCGCTATATGTCTGTTGTATGTTTTTGGAACCTACTGTGCAAAAGTATAGCAATTTTAAGAAAGCCTTGAAATAATCTCCGGGTAAATACAGCTTATATTCTTAAGATTTCTGTTCTAGTATAATTTGATGATATTTTAGAATCTATCAAACCTAGCAGGTGCTTTCTGAAATTGTCGATTCTCATTAAATCTCTGCCTATTTGTAAATACTTTAAACTGTCAATGCTTTATAAATATACAAGTAAATTTTGCTCTTGCTTTTGAAAACTTTACAGTTTATAAATTATTGAAACACACATGTGCATTCTTTTATTTTCTAGCAAAATAATTTCTATGCAGCGAGTTTATATATACACTTTTAGGTAAATATAATATTGGTAAGAAATAATTTCATTGTCTCAGTTATGACGAAAAGCGGAGAAGCGCCTTAAATATTACGCTCACGTTGTAGAGTCATTAGGTTATTTCGAAGCAGAGTCAAAAAATGAACAATGCCCTCTCCGGGATTCGAACCACGGGCCTCTCCAAAACGCGCCGAGCGTGCTGACAGCTACACCACGAAGGCATACCAAGAAGCGGGAGAAATACCTTATGCGGGAGGAATACCTAAGGAAACTCTATCATATGGAATATATATAAATTATTCAAAGCGGACTCATTTATATCTAAAATAAATATATCTGTGTTGTAAAGTAATGAAATTTTGTAAATAATTATCAGAAACTGTGGTACTAGATCCTAGGTTCAATAACTATTAAAATAAATTGGGTGATTAGGATTTTAGTTGTTTTTCTTCCGTGCATTGTAAAAAACAAATCTTTTGTACAAGAATTCGTTTCTTTCTAAAATATATAGCCTATGCATGTTTGTAGTATTTTTAAGATGTAAATCAATATAAGAAGGGCTGAAACAATCCAATGATAACACTGAGTTACGTCTCGAAACTATTATTAAACTGTTGTGAAAGAAGCAGGTTTTTCCAGCTCATCTACGAACTGCGGACTCAGGGGTAACTGGGACAATTACCAATCTGAAATCTTGAGATTAATTTAAAAAATAATCTGCAGAAGTGATGTCACCGTTAAGATAGAGCTTATTTTTGGCTATGTACTGCTTACCAACACGTTCGTTATGGAGAAAAGCTCTGAAAAATGACGTATAGAATTTGTCAAAGCTAAGGCACAAGATGTGGAAGTTTCAACCTTGGGCTTCTAACATCACACCATGTTATCTGCAATCACCACATATGTTGCATGTCTGTATCTTCTGACATTCTGTATGTATCAACTTTCGAGATTCTCCGTCTCTCGATATATAAATATACACGTACATTATACATACATACACATACCCCCCCGGGGGTCGACGTAGAGAACTCTGCGAAGCTACTGGCTAGGATCTGTACCTAGGCAGTCTCGGCCACGGGGGTATACAAATTATGAACCTGGTGGTTCTGGGGACTCTGGAAAGGTCACTTATTGGCCGGCCCGGGGTTCTGGCATGTCTTAGAGCTGGGTGGTTCTAGTAGCCCGGGGCTCGCCCTGGGTATGCTGGGTAATGTTCCCCAGCGACGGGTTCGCCCGTGCGACTGGTGGGTAGCAAATTGACGACCAGTGACGCCCCAAAATGGGTGCGTTGCGCCGACCCCTCAAGGTTCCGGGAAAGAGGTTGAACCTCGGCCTCGGTTCTGCGGGGGGAAGGACCTGTAGTGCAATTAAGTTTGCGGAGCAGGAAATGCCAATATATATGTTATGTTATACATACACATAAAATTGGTAAAAATTGAAAAGATACATAGCAAGGTTAATTAAGGCATTTTGGTACTTACGTATTAACGCAACCATCTTAGTAGAAATCTCCATATTTTCAGAATGTGCCAAACTTTGGCAACCATAATCATAATTATCCTTCTGGCAACCATACTCATAATAATCAAGCAACGCTGCCATTTTCGAATGCGCTCTTTTTCTTTGTATTCCAAGTTCCGTCGGTAATTATAAATACATTGCGATATTTTTTTGCTTTCAGCTTAGTTTTAAAATATGAGCTTATGGAATTTGCCAGCAATAGAATAAACTGCGGTAAAATTTCTACAGGAGTGCAAAATTTTGCTTTATTTTTTTTAAAGGAAAGAACTAAGAAATGTGTTTCCTCGATAGTCGCTGTTGCCGAGGATTGCACGAAGCTGTGTTCCCACAGTTCTCTATTTTTTATTTCTTTTTTTTAAGGGAAAACTGTGTACTTTGGAAAAAGAACAGTGCAAAAAATATTGCAGAAAGATTTAAAGGAGAATGCACGTGTTTTTTAATTCATCATGTAATCTTCATTTAATAACTCAAATTTGCATTTTAAATTGTTAAAGTATGCTTTCTTTTCATACTTTGATAATGCTTACCGAGTTACGATAAATATGGATAGTCTAAGAATCTTTCTAAAAAAAAAAACGCTCGAAAAACACCAACTTGCACCCGATAAGTAACTTTTACCGTTTCATCTTTAAGAAATCAAAAAATCGCCAAACTGCGCCAAGCTAGTTGCATTAATACGTAAGTACCGGCATTTTTATTTTGGTTATTTCCTTTTTCCATCCTAAAAATTGTAATTGCTTGTAATATTTCCTTCCAAACTGCGTCATTTCAAATGAATCTTCCTTACATTATTGCATAAAATTAATGCTGCAGACATTTACATAACTAAAATACAATAACACGCCGAACAAATATTAATTTAGAAGTCAAATAACAAAAGTCAGCATTATTCAACGTTCAACAAATTTTCACAGGACTAGTTTCCATGGTTTTTACCGAACCACCATCCTCAGCTGCAAAAGTGCAAATGAACGAGATAAGATATAATGATTAGATAAGATAAGAAAGCCTGGACAGGAGACAAGCTACTGACCCCATCTGTTGATGAAACCTGAACTAAAACATAATTTCTTTAAAGGCTGAAGGCAAAGATGGATTGGAATTAGGGTCGTTAACTAGAATAGAAAGATTTTTATGAATGTGAAATGCCTCTAGAAAATCCAGTTCACCAATGGAAAATGTTTTTTGAATTATTTTGGCAGCAGAAAAATTGAAAGTGTGATTTTCGGACCAACAATGTTGGGCAACAGAAGACTTCTGTGTTTCCTTTTTTCTAACATATGCCTCATGTTCCTTAACGCGAAATTTTAAGGCTCTCTTAGTTTGGCCAATGTAATGGCCAGCTTATCTTATCTAATCATATCTTATCTCGTTCATTTGCTCTTTCGCAGCTGAGGATGGTGGTTCCGTAAAAAGCATCCAAACTAGTCCTCTGAAAATTTGAAAATATAACGCTGATTTTTGTTGTTTGACTTCTAAATTAATCTACATAACTCTTCAGCCGATCATAATATTTAAATTTGCGATCAGAAGCTTTTTAATTTATGTGTGTTTTTAATTATGTACCTTTCGTATGCAGCAGTTTCCTACGTAACAGACCAGCGATCCGTGACTAACGCGATACAAGTATTACTGCAGATACGTAAACCTGTTAGGCCATATAAAACAGCATATTGCGTAACATTTTTAATTTAGATTACGATTTATTAATTAGGAATCTAGCCAAATAAGATGCTATCAATATTAAATAATGAAGTAATGAAATATTCGGTACAGAGCAATACATTATTCATAGTACTATTAAATTGAAATTAAAGTAATGTGATTTGAGTTTCACAAAAGAAAAAAAAAAAAAAAACAGAAATGCATACAAGTCAACTGACAAACTAAGAAACACAGTTCTTATACTGTGCAGCATAATACACCGTTTGGAAGGATGGTAAAATTCAGAATTATTCACCGTCCCATTTTAGTAGCACATTTTTACTTTCCATAAACTTTTATAATATTTCTGGTTTATTTTCTAGGCTGTTGTTATGGTAAACATAACTTTAAAGGATGTAAATAGTTAAATATTCTTTGACTTCTTATAACCGATTTTCTCAACAACTTATTTATGAGGATCAAGTCGTAGTGTGAGCTCAGGGAAATGAAAAAAAACAAAGTCCGAACCTATTGTGCAAATACGTGGAAAGGCAATACTTCCGGATTATAACTGCGACATTTCATTTATGCTATAGATCGTTGTTATCGCCGCGAGTGGTGATATTTATACAAGAGATTATATTTTCTCTAGAAACTTGTGTGAAAATAGATGTTACCCCTTAGACATATCAGAACACTAATTCAAAATTATCTGTCTTTTATATTCGGCATTGTATTAGATACTTAACAGTTCTCAATTTTGTTCGCAATAAGCGACTACAATTAGAATTATCACAAACAATCATATCTTAACAAAAAAATCCAGATCAGAGTGAAATATCAAAACAGACATCGGACGGAAAAGAAAAATAAAAGCACTCGAGAGCTTAACCGTAATGCCCTTTCAAGTAGGTAAATGCATATAATAATAAACTAGTGAAGAACAGCTCACTTTTTTGCTAACCCAGTGACAGAGTTTGGGTGTTAATACTTTTTCTCATTTCACAACTTTCGTTTCCTTTTTGAGTGCAAATAACCTGCGTGTGCTCAGCCGTAATACAATTTATCCAACCTTTCTATTTTAATCCCTGTTCATACGATACTATCAAAAACGGGTTAAACCGAAAGAGTTGAAATCATTACGGAATTATGTGGGAGAGAAAAAGTAAAAATTCCAGACAAGTATCGGACCTAACGCATGAATTACTGTATAACACATTTAATAATACTGTTATGACTAGACACTAATAACTCCCAACTACCAGTTGTGGAGCTGTGTCCTCAGGTTCGAAAACAAAAGTTACTTCCATTTCATACATATATATATTTTCAAAATGTTCAGTTACTTAAAAATGAATAAGCAATGAAATAAAAAATATGAAGGGGATTACTTACCCCTCTTTCCTTCTTTATTGAACAGATTTACTACTCATCACAGTTGACGTAAATCGCCTTTCATTATTCATAATTTTACACAAGAGTAAAAAAGTCCGTCTTAACACTTTCGATTCATCAAGCGCTCTCCCTCCCCCCCTATGGCACCAGTTCGTCCGTCTCTTTAGCATAAACATAAACATTTTATTTGTGGACGACTAATGCCATCTATTGGGGAAAAGTTGAGCCGAACATGTAAATGTAATATCCTCCCACCATTGATTTAGTGGTAACAAATCAATTACAAAGTGAGATATCAAAAACTCAACTTACCATTGCATTATACAATTACTTACAACATGGAACCTGGAAAATTAGCAATCCCCTACTATCTATATGAAAAGATACAAAATTTAAAGAAAATTAATAAGTGTACATAAAACCTTTTCCAGTAGCAACAACAATATATGAAAAAAATGAAGAAAATGTTTAAAAAGTCTAGAGTTCAGTGTTTTAGTCTTTGGATAAATTTAGTCTTTGCACAGTCTTTATTCGTCGGCCAAATCTAGAAAGTCTTTCAGGAATGGCCTGCACAATCGGATCTTCTTCTGAAATCTCTAATGGGTACAGTTTCCTTATAGGACGCACCAAAATTCCGATTTTCGTTTTTACTTGGGCTACCCGAGGGCAACCATCTCTGCTGGGGAAAATCTTTTCCACTCTGGCCAAAGGCCAATGCTGCCGTTTAACATTATCTTGGCCAACCAGTACTACGTCACCGATTTTTAGAGATCGACTCTTCTCACCGGCCCTCTGAACTAGCTGGCCCAGGTATTCTTTCCGGAAACGAGTTCGTAATTCATCACGCAACTTTTGACAATGTTTGAATCGTAATTGAAGTTTTTCTCGATCAATTGTGTCAAGATCAGGTATTCCTATATCTGAAATGTCCTGTAAAAACATGGACGGGGTAAGTGGCACGAGATCACATGAACTATCCGAAATATATGTAAGAGGCCTACTGTTGATTTGTGCCTCCACATCGCATAAAATGGTCGATAATTCTTCGTATTTCACAGAAGAGTTTCCTAATACTCGTAACAGAAGTGATTTGACAGATCGAATAAGTCGCTCCCACCAACCGCCCCACCAAGCAGCGGCTGGGGGAATGAACTTCCAAATCAGAGGTTTCACATCTGTAGTAGAAAGTTGTATTGTATGCCAATTTAAACTTTTCAACGCACTGTCCGCTCCTGCGAAATTGGTGCCGTTGTCTGTGTAGATGGTAGACGGTCGTCCTCGTCTTGCAATAAATCGTCTTAACGCTTGTAAAAAAGTACTTGTGCTTAGAGATACGACTAGTTCTAGATGCACTGCCCTGTAGACAGCGCAAGTAAACAAGACGATCCATACTTTAGATCTGTTCTTTAAGAACAGAGGTCCACAGAGATCGATACCAACGACCTGAAAAATGGCTGCATCACGAACACGGTCCAAAGGTAGATGGATTGGGGGAGTCGTGTATGCTTTCGAATTAAATCTCTTGCAAATAATACATTTGGTTATAACACTTCTAATGGCTCTTCTAGCTGAGATTACAAAATATTTCTCTCTTAATTTTGCTGCCAGAATGTTCATTCTAGCATGGCAATTTTTTCTATGAAGTTCTGTTATTAAACATGTGACTAAATGGCTTTTGGAGGGGAGCAGAATAGGGTAGCGAAAATTCAATTCTTCCCCTCTTTCAATAATTTTAGTTTTAACTCTTATTAACCCTTCGTCGTCCTTAAGGATCACTAGACCTTTACAGCTATTTTCAATTTGTCCAAAGCTATTAAGTTGAACAACTTTCTAAAGATGTTTTTCTGCCTTTTCAATTTCTATGGCTGAAAGGATATGTTTCCTCGAAACTGTCCGTTTGCGAGCATTGTTCACAAATCTTATCATCCAGCCCAAAATTCGAACAATCTTTGAAAACTGAGAAAACTTACAGTACCAGTTATTTGTTTCTGAAGTTACAATGAGACTGGTCAAACTCACACATTTCTTTCGTTCTTCTCTTACTGCTTCTTCATCTGTCTGACCCGTTAATGGAGACCAGTATACCTCCTCTTTATGCAACCATTCTGGTCCCTCCCACCATCTCGATTCTAACAGTTGACGCGGACTACATCCTCGTGATGGGAGGTCCGCAGCATTTAACTCGCCTGGAATAAAATGCCATTGATGTGGATCTGTTAATTTACAAATTTCCCTAAATTAACAGATTTACAAATTTCCCCAAAATTAACAGATCCATTGATGTGGATCTGTTAATTTACAAATTTCCCTAACCCTGTTTCCGACGAAGGTTCCCCATTCGTCGTTTCTTCGTATCCACGCTAGTGCTGTAGTAGAGTCTGTTCAGTAATATACCGGGATATCAGAAAGAGCAAGTGCTTCTAAAATCATTATAGAAAGTCGTGCTCCCACAACACAACCTAAAAGTTCAAGCCTTGGTATAGTTATTTTCTTTAACGGTGACAATCGGCTTTTAGCCCCGAGCAATTGCACTGAAACTTTCGTTCCATCTTCGCATCTCAAATAAATCACCGTCGCGTATGCGTGCTTACTCGCATCGCAAAATGTATGCAGTGTCCAACTATTTCGAGCTCCAAATCCTACCCTTCTTGGTAATTTTATATTCTGTAGCAATTCAATATCGTCGTACCACTTCAAAAAACTATGACTGATATGGTCTGGGAGAGGAGCATCCCATTCTGATTTCAGCATCCAAGCCTCCTGGATCAATATTTTAGCTGGTAGTAATGCAGGGACAAGGAATCCAATAGGATCAAATATACCCTGCGTCACTGATAAGATTTCTCTTTTTGAGGGTTTAGAACTTTTCATTTTTATTTTGGAACTAATTCTTAAGCTGTCATCTTCTTTGTCCGACATTAGACCTAATACAGGAACTGAACAATTAATTTCCGTATCAGAAAACGTCAACGAAAATTCAGAGCTGATTTCGTTGTATGGTCCAAATTCCCACATCCTTAAATCCATTTTGGCTTTGATCATAATTTCGTTAGCGTTACCAATGAAGTCCATCAACTCAGCTTCATTCTCTACAGATGAAATATAGTTATCTACATAAAAGGATTGAGATAGTTTTTCTGCAAAATTTTTCCATTCTTTCGAAACGGTAGACAAATGGTAACGAATAATTGCTCCCAATAAAAACGGGCTACAGGTAGCCCCAAATACTACTCTATTGTGTTGAAACTCTTGAATATGATTTTCATTTCTCCACCACAAAAACCTTAGATAATCTCGGTCTTCCGGTTTAACCTCTATTTGTAGAAAAGCCCGTTTTATGTCCGAAACAACTCCTATAGCTTTTTCCCTAAACCTCAGCAGGATAGCTGGTATTTGTTCGATGAGATTCGGACCCTTTAAAAGACAGTCGTTGAGAGGCGGGTTTCGACCTATTTTACAAGATGCGTCGAAAACCGGTCTAAGTTTTGTAGTTAGACTATTTACTTTGATTACAGGGTGATGAGGAAGGAAGTGGCCTTTTATGTCTGTTCTCTTTCTTGGTACTTCTTCTATCATACCTTCTTCTAACCATTCTGAAAAAAAGTTATCGTAATCATCCAATTTATTCAAAGTCTTTAGTTTCTTGGTAGTACTCAGCAGTCTCCTTTCCGCAATATGTCGATTAGAAGGAATATCTGGTCTATTATTATGAACCCATGGAAGACTCACTGTGTAACGACCATCAACGTTTTGTTTTACGTCTTCCAGGAAGATTTCTAATAGCTAATTCTTCCTCTTTTTTCTTGGATAATGTCTCCGCTGGATCCATAATTCCAATGGTCTCCAACTTCTAAAGCTCTTGTACTTTCATTTCCCCAATAACTAAGTTGCTTTTAAAGGTTTGTGTGTACACGGGTAAAGCGGTTTGGGCGGAATTCTCAACCGGACCACAAACTGTCCAACCTAATTTAGTTTCTACTGCCGTAAGGCCTCCCTGCAACTGCTTGATTCTTCCTGTCAAAAGTCGACCATATACATCACTTCCTATTAATAACTCGATTTCTGTGGGACCTGCCCCTAGATCGGATAACCAAATTTTATTCTGTTTAAGTTCAGTCAGCAGTAAGTTTTTGGGAACACGAGGAACATCACCACAAATAATTTCTTGATCCAGAAATTCTAGTTCAAGAATCTCTTTTGAATTTGGACTACAAAGTCGAATATGGAATTTCTGATGAGGCTTTGCCTCAATGTAAGCTCCTCCGAATAAAGTATGTGCTAAACTTTCAGTGGAAACAGGTTTCAAATTTAACTCCTTGGCAGTAGATCAGGATATAACTTTTTTGAGAGCCAGTATCTAACAACACTCGTACCCTCATTGTTTCATCACCTATAATATTTACTTCTAATGTCATAAGAGCTATATCTGGAGAACACTCATTTGTTATTGTACTCTGCAGCACCTCGGGGGAATCATCCGTTTTCTCACTTCCCTTTTCCCTCTCCTTGTGATGTGCTAATTGAGGACAAAGCATCACTAAGTGATCTTTAGAACAAACATGACAACATATATTACTGCAACATAACTAGGGAGGAGAAACTTTGGACAACACCTTTTTTCTTTAACTATAGCAATTTTTTCTTTTAAAGGTAAAGAACGTACTTTTAGACAATCTTTACTTTCATGAATTTTGTCGCAGAAGACGCATTTAACCTCTTTTCCCACAAAAAAACCCGCTGTCGTTGGAACGCGTTTCTCATTTTTCTTAATTTTATTCCTTGCTGAATCTGCAGAATTTAAGCTACGAAAACTTTTGCCTTAGCAATTTTTTCTTTTAAAGGTAAAGAACGTACTTTTAGACAATCTTTACTTTCATGAATTTTGTCGCAGAAGACGCATTTAACCTCTTTTCCCACAAAAAAAACCCACTGTCGTTGGAACGCGTTTCTCAGTTTTCTTAATTTTATCCCTTGCTGAATCCGCAGAATTTAAGCTACGAAAACTTTTGCGAGCTAATAACACGCGCTCATCATTTTCTACTTCCTTGTGTAAAAATTTCATCAGCTGCGCGAGACGCATAGTCTGGCTCGATGCGTGGAATGCTTCGTCAGATGTTTCCACTCCCGAGTCTTCTGACCTACTTAAACTCCTGTGCCATGCTTTCAAAAGATCTTCAGACAAGCACGATTCGATAAGTGGAAAAAGCCACTGAGCGTTATTATCGGGATTAACGCCCCCTACAGACCCATCAGTCTGCTTCCTACCTGCAGCAAAATAGCTGAATATATTATATTACAAGATTTAAGAAAATTCTCAGATGAACGTGGAATCATTATTCCACAGCAATATGGTTTTCAAAAGAAACATTCAACTGTGCATCAACTATACAGAGTCACTGAATTGCTCTCCTCTGGTTATCAGCAAAAACTACATTCAGCTTCAATATTTCTAGATATAGCCAAGGCATTTGACCGTGTATGGCTCGATGGCCTCATATTCAAATTAATTAATCTGGGTTTCTCAGAATACATCATAACAACATTATATTCCTATCTAACAGATAGATACTTTATCGTTCACGTTAATAAAACATACTCCACAAAATGTAAACTCGCCGCAGGGGTCCCGCAAGGGTCCCTTATTGGCCCCTTTATTTTTAATATATACGTGAATGATATCCCACTCATGCATAACACAACACTCGCCTATGTACGCGGACGACACAGCGATCATCTCACAAAATGCATTGATTAGCCCAGCTATACAACAGCTACAAACACACATCCACTCACTAGAATCCTGGCTCCTGAAATGGAAAATAAAAATTAATGTTGGCAAAACTGTTGCAGTTATGTTTACCTCAAAAAAGAATATCCCAGATAACCTGTACTTCTATCAGACTGCAATCCCTTGGGTTAAGGAAGTCAAATACCTCGGAGTCATATTAGACCAAAGACTTACACGGAACCCCCACATAAAACACGCAATTCATAAGTTTCGTTCGAGGTTGTAAAAAAACACTTTACCCCCTAATTGCTCGAAACAGCGTTTTAGCACTAGATCAAAAATACTCATTTATAAGGCCATGCTTCGTCCCATAGTAACTTATGCATGCCCGGTTTGGGGCTATGTATGTAATAGTACACTAATTAAATTGCAGCAACTAGGCAGATCACAAACAGTACCTGGTACATTAGAAACGATGCCATACATCTTGAAATAAGAGTACCTCATTTAATAAACTTCATAATTAAATTGGCAAAAAAATTCTATGCAAACCTTCCTAAAGTCCAAAATTCCACTATTCCAGCTCTGAATTATAATGTTAATGATAGAATAAATAGACGAAGGCCTAAGGCCTTATTAAGAAACTATTACTAAATTTGTTTGTGACAGAGAAAAAAAAGTAAAATAATAAAATAAAATAAAATATATATATATTTTATGTTTATATCTTAAATTAATTAATTAATAATTATTTCTACCAATTATGAATAGTCAGAAATAATCACCAGTACATAATATCATTTTAGAAATTTTCCTAGTCTGAATGTATAAAATGTTCTTAATTTTTTCTAAGTCCAGCATCTAAAATAACTGAAAAATTCTCTAAGTCCACAAATTTCTAGTTTCGCTCCTATTGGTCCTAAGTAACAGCAGGTCTATAGTTACCCCGCCCCCCACCCCACAACTATTCAGCCGCCCTTCTAAATTGTATGGTTCTGAAAAGAGTTCTAGCCCCTCCCCCCTAGCACACACTAATCGTACTTCCCTCCAATCCGCTTCTCTTCCACAGACAACCAGATTCTTCTGCTACGACCTCGTTTCTTCTCCTGCTCCTGATTTCAATACCAGCTTCGAAGGAGAATACTAATTTCATCCTTCCAAGTATTTGAAACTTCTACAAAATTAGAAATAGATTCTCAAAAAATCCATAATTGCTTTTCAACTTTATGCCATAATCACGATATGCCAATGTTCGTAAAACTACCTAAGTTACACTGGGATAGGGCAAAGCCCAGGCGCCCATTAAAATGACACCGTTCACGGAAGGATTAACGCTCATGGTTTCCAATGCTCTTAAATGCGCTTCCAACTTATCGACCAGTTTGCTAAGCGGTAACTTTTCCTTTTGATTTCCTACATTCTGTATTACTAATTTCAATAATTCTCTTACTTAAACTTCCGTCAACAGTTCCACATTGCCAAATCTTTTTCTTAATGCAGAAATTGCCTTTTCATAATTTTCGTTAGTAATCGGATAACTATCAATAAACTCTTTAGCTCGACTACCCGGCAACATAGATTGTGATAAATAATGAAAATTTTCACAATCATTTAAGTCTTCGTTTTCATGGATTTCTTTAAATTGTGCCCAAAAAGGCAAATAATTCAAGAGTTCACCATCGAATTTCCTTAAGACAATTTTCGGAAGTTTCATTTTCATTTTCTTATCATCTCCGCTAGATGATTCTGATTTAACTTGACCTAACGAATCATTAATACCTAACTTCTGATTTACTAATCTTCTGATAGTAATAAATATAACAGAATATTCTTCCGCTTTTTCGGATTCGGTATTTAATACACTCTCTGTCACTGTCTCAACTTCTAATAGAATGTTTAAAATTTCTTCGTTACACTCGTTTAATTCGCCATTTAATTTTTCTAGTTTCGCGAATTTATCATATAAAATCCCGTGGTCTACTTTATCATTTTCAATTTCTTCATTTAGAATCGTAACAGTTTTTGTAAACGAAGTTCTCAACAGACCACGATTTTTAGATATCTTATCCATATCCTATACTAAATTCTTCTCATATAATAACAAAATAAATATCGCAAATGTCCAAATAAAAACTACAGTATCCTGGCTGGCTCGCCACTTGTTATGACTAGACACTAATAACTCCCAACTACCCGTTGTGGAGCTGTGTTCTCAGGTTCGAAAACAAAAGTTACTTCAATTTCATACATATATATATTCTCAAAATGTTCAGTTACTTAAAAAGGAATAAGCAATGAAATAAAAAATATGAAGGGGATTACTTACCCCTCTTTCCTTCTTTATTGAACAGATTTACTACTCATCACAGTTAACGAAAATTGCCTTTCATTATTCATAATTTTACACAAGAGTAAAGGTCTGTCTTAACACTTCCGATTCATCAAGTGCTCTTCTCCCTCCCCCCTATGGCACCAGTTCGTCCGTCTCTTTAGCATACACATAAACATTTTATTTGTGGACGACTAATGCCATCTATTGGGGAAAAGTTGAGCCGAACATGTAAATGTAATAAATACCTTGTCAGAAAAAGATCAGTCGAATTGAATGTAAGTTTATTATTACCAGACATGGCTGGCTGGAACTTTATTTTTTTTCAGAGTTTCTATTTAACTTATTCTAAGAAAATAAAGCAACTAGTGTGGTAAGTGCATATGATAATTTTTATCTTCACATGAGTCACATCATTTAAATCTTCATATAAATAGCCGTACATTTCCCCTCATCATTAAAATGGATCATCCTATCAAGAAAATGCGTAAATGCACATTTTCAGGATAAATGATATTCTGAAGTAAGTTCATCGAATATTTTATCTGGCGGATATTATATCTGTGTCCTTTTGAGGTTGAGTACCAGAAAAACAAATGTACACTTAAAAAAAAAAAGGTTCTATGTCTCTCGTTCTACTGAACCGATTGACGAAATTCAAATTGCGTTTTTTATGTCTTGAAAGCGCGACTTAGGATGTATTAGATTTATATATAGTGTTCTTCTAATATCGGACTTTTTCTGAAATAATATGCCAATTTTTTTCCACATTTCGATTCTACGACTCAAATTATGCCTAAGTATTAAATTTTGTAAAATTTGGTGCGAAAGTTAAGGAGAAGTACAAAAATTTATTCTGGCGCATTTTTTTTTTAAGTTTTCGCAAAGAATAATTCACTTGGCGAATTTCTTAATTTATAGAACCTATTTTCGTTTTTCCTTTGTGCACGTACGGGAAAAAATTACCATCGTTAAACCTTTGAAATAATGTTACGAATTTCACATTTATTTGGCTATTTTTTTAGAATTGTAATTAAAATTCCTTTTTTTTTCGACGTAGCTTTCTCTTGAAAAAGCCTATTAAAAGATTATAGCAGGCTTCAGTTCAAATCCCGTCAACAGAAGCCTACGGAAACACTCCAGGAACTCGCCACGGATGTTGAAAGACTGTCCCACCTCGCCTTTTCGGAGTGCCCGACAGAAACAAGAGAAATCCTGTCCCTGCAATACTTCATCGACGGCATCCGGGATCCTGAAATACAGAAAACACTGCGAATGGCTGATGTGAAGGACTTAAAAAGTGCTCTGGTGTACGCCATGAAATTCGAGGCAGCACAGCAAGCCATTCGTAGAGACCGCCACCCAATCAGAGATGCTCACATACAAGAACCAGTGGATCCAATGACTGCTCGCCTAGACGATTTAACCAGAAAGGTGAATGCTTTGACACGGAATACTGGTGACAAGAAACCGTTCGTTAAGTGCTGGAACTGCGGTGCTGAAGGGCACATTGGAAGAAATTGCAGAACACCCCAGGGCACGGATGTTAAGACCGCGCCTCTCAAGAAGGAGGGAAACTAATTCGTGGCCATCTCGCGGGGCGGAGGTTGCCAGATAATGAAAAGCCCCAGTTTAAAGCGCTTCAGATTTCTGCAGTGAGTGGCGGCAATAACGTAATTTTCATCATGGGACAAATCAATGGAATTCCTTGTAACATGACGATCGACACGGGAGCCAATGTTACCATCATTCGAAAAGATTTGGCTCAACAACTCGAAGGTAAACTTATCTGGACACCGCCCTGCGTTACCCTCCAGACTGTGTCCGGCGAGAAGATCCGATATAGAAGGGAAATTAAATGTTAATATCATCTTTGGGAAGGGAGCAATGTTACGAATTTCACATTTATTTGGCTATTTATTTAGAATTGTAATTAAAATTCCTTTTTATTTCCCCGTGCAACGCAGACGATTTTTGAAGAGAAAGCTACGTCGAAAAAAAAATAACAATAAAAATAAAAGAGCGCCTGCATTTAATGCTTAATAAATAAATATCTCGTAATTACTGTTGCCATCCAGAAAAATCTAGAAAAATCGTGATTGTTCTACTGATAATTAAAAAGCTTATAAAAGTCGAGTTGAAACAGCTCATCTCAGTTGTTGTTGTTGCTGTTGTAGTTGTCGCTGTAAAAAGCAAACTGCTGTTTGTTTACTTAATGCTGTTATTGATTGTAGCGATTTCGCTGTGAGATAGAACTATTTTATCTGTTTTGAACTGAGTTTTTGCTGAGCGTTTGAGATATTGTGATATTGTGCGAATATCTCTGAAGAAATATTTCAGCATTTTGATTTATTTCTTGTGAAAAGAATAAATTTTTGTTAACTTTTTAACGACTTGTGCATTCAATCCATAACGAACCCGTACGCACGCAACAATATGATGGATTACAGAATTTGTAGAATGTAGTGCCGAATGGCTTGGCCCACTGATCTCAACGCATCTTTGTAGGATTGCTGCTAAATAGTTTCGTCCATTGTTCTCTGTGCATCTCTGTCACAAAGTCATCTGTCATGCCTTAATTAAGAAACGACTAACTATTTCATCGAATGCAAGCCCAAATCCCGATGAAGGCTCTAACGGAATTATGGTTGTATTTTTTAACAGAATAATGTCATGAATAATAGTTTCATATAAAATTCCGACTTACAACCAACTCTTCAGTTATCAATCATTCATCGCCTATGCAAGTACGATTATTTCGAAATGATGTCCCAATGTTATTGTTCCTGTCTCAGACGCACGACAACTAATAGAGTTTAGTCTTTTTTGTTAGCATAAACTAAGTCCAAACTCCTAACAGACTTAGAGCGAATTATCGCTCCTGTGAAAAGAACTACAAAGTCTTTAGAAGGTTTTAAAACAAATGTCAAGTCATAATTGGAATATAAAGGCACCATTCATGCCTACAAATGAACCAACCACTTGTGGCGATGTAACCTAAAGTAACAGTAAATTTGACTTTAATTAATTTAATTTAAGTCTAGTAGCCAAGGCTACACAAAGAATTTAACGCGAATTTAGTTAAAATTTCTCACCAGCGTAACAATTTCAATGTCAGCAACTGTAAACCAATGCCAAAGAATACAATCTTTTATCTGAACTTGCTAAACCTAATAGCGCGGCATCGAGAGGAAACCGAAAATCTCACGTCTTTGACTTTCAAACCTAAACTCTCACGTTATATACTCTCGAACTAAGTTTGCATTCTGATGGAGAAACGGAATGGAGAAGTGATAGTAAATATCTAAATTATAATAACTGGATAGATTAGCATAATATAAAGTTAAAAAATCATAACTGGATAGATTAACATAATGTAAAGTTACAAAACCATAATAACTGGATAGATTAACATAATGTAAAGTTACAAACTCTACAATCTGGATTCTGCTACAAGGATTTTATTTCTTTTCTCTTCTTTGTAAATGTTCATTCTCTTTCTGTTTCTTTGGAGGCAGCAGGGTTAAGAGAGTAAAAATAACTTCTTATTTATTTCCCTGACAACTTCAATCCTAAGACTGGAGTCCATACCCAAATGATTATTCAGATTTCATCAATCGTAGTGGCTGAAGACTGGTGGCATGCCAGTCTCTCGGCAGCTCACGACTAGATTTTCTCAAAGGGTGAGAGATCTAGACAATATGCTGGCCAGGGCAATAGTCGAACACCCTCTGCATCGTGGAAGGTCAAGACAGCATGGACAACATTGCATTATATTTTTGAAATCATGCAACCGTGCATTAACTTGTTGAAAGGTGGCTTCACGCAGGCCTCAAAGATAGGGCGCAGTCAGGTCAAAAGTGTAACGGCGGTTGTCTGTATTACAGGTTACGCGAACAAGAGGCGACCAGGATGTGTATATCGAGTGGTATTTCGTACCAGACCGCCATATGCTGACCCATATGAGGATCACAAATGCAAGCTAGCAACGTTCTTTCTTTTCTGTGCCTCTACAAACAGATATTTCCATAATAATGCTCTACGGAGCATTATTATGGAAATATAACGGAGAACTGAGAGTCGTCTGAAAAGACGACGTTGTACTCTTCCTAATGTTCAGTGACGTCGTTCATCTCACCGCCTGCCTGTCTCTGGTCCATCGTCAAGTGAAGTCGCAACACCGTGGTGACAGTCTGTGGTGCCGCAAACGTGGTCGCACTGACCGTATGGACGATTGCACAGTATACCATAATAGGTAAACTCTAGATCATTTGAAAAGCTTCAGTTGCCCATTTCCTCAACCTTTCTTTGTAAATTCTTATAAAGCTTGCTTTTTTTAAATAGTTAGTTGGTATGGAAAAGCATTACCTGTTGACCCATGGTGCATCGCTGGTACCCTTCATACTTTTACCAGTACCTGTCCGTGCGGATGTTTGACGTTCTCTCGACGAGCCAAGTTTCTACTCAAGATGAGTGACGCGGCTATCCAAACTCGCCAGTTCAACAGAACAACATACCTGTTCTCTCGAGTGTTATTTGCCGGAAGCCGTTGAGATCTACAATGATGTTCAGTATGACCCTTCTGCATCTATGAATTGTATACTCGGTCATGAGATGTTGACCAAGTCGACCAGAAGTGTGGCGGAATGATAAACCCCTGTCCGACCAGCGACGGTTCGCAGGAATTTCTCCCTTTTATTCGAAGCATAAAAAGATCTGTGCACAAACAACCAATGTTTGAAAGTGATTTCCATGGGAGAAATCCAATATGCAGTTGTCCCATTTATACACAATGTAGATAGCGTTACTAATGTCTGTTTTATGTGCTGGAATTCTAATCATTGCATATCCCAGCATGTAGTACCTTTCATGGACATCTGACGTTTGTTGCATGCCAGCTTCGTGGTGTAGAAATTTTAATGGCAGCATGGTATTTATTAGAGTTCTAATAATGGCAGAGGCAGTGTACGGAGAATAACAATTTCTGTGTTGCCAGTTTGAGTACTTTTGCCAAAAATATCATACGAGGTAAAAAAAATATAAATCAGATTTTATTTTTTTATTTATAGATTTTATTGTCAAAAGATGCAAATATATTATTCACGGTACAACTGCGGCTACCCGGATAACCAAAAGTTACCTATTTTGAGCTGCCGTTGTACTGAGCTGTGAAGATACTTGTAGTTAAACGCCCGCCATGAGTTTGTACTAATATATATACTATATGTATACGGTTAAATTAAGGTAACTACAGAGTTTCTTTCCGGCTTGGGCGTCAAAGGTTTTTGCATTTTGACTTTCCGCATTAGTGAAATCCCACTGATGAAGTCTTATCACGTGATATTCCAAATTTAGAAATGCTAAGGTGCACGATATGGAGCTTTTATTCTTAGCGCTCATGCGTGTGTAAATTTTCGAACCATCGTTAAGTTCATTTCTAAGTCTTAAGAGGAAATAGCTATCTTCCTATGAGGTAAAATTAAGAGACAAAGTAGTGCCTTGGAGTATAATGAATGAAATAACAAAAAAAAAAAAAAAAGCGCTTGAAAGAACCGGCTATTCATATCCATAAACACTGAATATCTGTTTATATTTTTTCCTATCAAAAACCAATAAATGGCCACACGCGGCCCAACGGTAAAGTCACTGAAACATTACAGTTTGACATAAGCTCGATTGCACGCGAACGGGCTGCATCCAAGGGCATTTTCGTGCCTTTCCCCATCTGTAATGTGCATACGAACCTGTTTCCCTCAGAAAGCCCTTCACGAAGGTATTCCTCCTCTTAGACAAATAGTCCTCGAGTGCTTTGCCGTAATCAAATAAATAAAACCAATAACTAATAAGCAAAATTATTAAGAAATAATAGTAAACAAATTTGAAATCAAAACAAAAAGTTAAAGTATAAAATATAATGTTCAGTCATCATAAAAACTGTGTAACAAAACGATTTTTTTTCTACCACATGTTTTGAAATTTGGATGATGAACTGATAAGTTCAAAAGACAAGTGTTTTTGTTTCTAATTCTGCTGAACTTGAATCTCAGCTTCATTACAAAGTTCATATGAAATATCAGAAATGTTATTGTTACAAATAGCTAGTAAGGCTAAAGTAACATTTTACAATAGTGCATTCTCAGCAAGTTCCTTCCACGGCAAAGAAAACCAGTGAAAAGAAACTGCTTTTTACTCATTTAGTAATAATCTGTTCTTATTTTATTTATATATAACTAATCAACTTAAATATTTCCATTATATGCCTACAACCTACGAAACTGTTTCGTAATATGTGCTCGTATGTACAGAGATTTTTGTGCTTGCTGTGACATCTGTTTTCACATGTGTGAATCTCGATGGAATTAGGCGTTGAATTTTAGTTCCTAACGTCAAAATAGAAAATTAATATATTTATTCAGAGAGAGCTGAAAACAAATTTGAATAAAATATTAAACAACTGAATCTAAATCACCATCAACACAGTGTAAATTATTGTAAGTAAATAATTCTACTAAACTCCTCACTAGATTTTTTTAGAAAATGTTATTTAATTATTGTACATTTTATTGCAGAAATAATAAAACCTCTAATTAAAATACGTTATTAGTGGTATATGTACGCTTTATCACCAGCGGTCGAGTGGTCGGAACCGCTGAGAATTCGACTCGAGTTTGATTCCACATTGGTTTGTTTTATTAAATTACGGCAAAGCCTCGAGGCCTATCTCTCTAAGGGGAGGGATGCCTTCATGAAGGACGTTCTAAGGGAAACGTAAACGTTCTAAGGGCTCGTATATACGTTTATACATGGAAAAAACCACGAAAACACCCATGCAGCCAGCCCGTTCACGAGGTTCAAAACTCGAACGGACTTCCAGTGTTCAGCGATTTTACCGCTTGGCCGCCAGTCGGCATAGTTTGATCCCGGGTGAACGGGCGTGTTGAATGATTAGTTTTCATGGTTTTTCTCGTGTATAGTGTGAATACGAGCCAGTTTCTCTTAAGAAGTTCTCCATGAATCTATTCCTTTCCCTAGGTTGATAACACGTGTGCTTTGCCATATTCAAAAACTCTAATCTGTTCTAATCTATTTTAGAAGCACTTCGAATGAATCAAGTTCTCCGCCCCCTTTTTTTCTTTCACTGTTCTAGAAAAATTATTTCTTCTATAAGAGACCCGACCTTGTGGCAGCATGTATGATTCTTCCACGTATAATTAACATGGAAACAATTTTGAGCCAGTTTTTAATCGCTAGATGTTTCATCAAAATGATCTGGCTTACGGTATAATACATATTATGTCCATGTTTTATCGAAATTATCGACTATTTATTTTTACTAAAAGAAAAGCACTTGCTATCTAAAATACCTTGTAAAGGAAATAACAGGAAATATTACAAGTGAAATATTACAAGGCACTCATATATTCACGTCACGCTTAAGACGCAAAATAATTAAGTTTTCTAAGGTCAGTGAATATTATGCTGAAAAAATAAAGAAAATAAAATCTGAAAAGATTCATATTTTAACATCGCACCAGAGGATTTGATAAGGTGTTTTATGTTCTCGATGATCTTGAAGTTTATTTTGGTATTCACTCCTGTTAACACAATTATTTTTATCATTTTCACTTCATTATTAAACATCGCTCTCTTCGCACTTATGTCACATAAAATTCAACAGTAAAATTACTCAGTTTTTTAATAGCGGCATGTTTTTAGAATCTCCGATCTAGTGTAACACTCTAGTGTTGCCATACTTTCTACTATTTTTTCGTTTTTTTCACGATTTATTATATGAATATTCAGTTTCCTTAACACGAATTCCTACATCTTTTTTTGTCTTTATTATTAAAACACCATTTTCTTCACACATATAACAGATTAAATTCAACAGTAAATGTGATGTCGAGTTTCAAAATAAAAAAATTTTAAAAGCAGTATATTTTTAGGATTCCCAATACAGTATTAAGTGTTGCCATTAAATTTTCCCAGTCTTTTCTTAGTTCGTCATATTAATGTTCAGGTTTCTTAGTAAAATGATTCATAACTTTTTTTCGTATTTTTGCCATTAACTATTCGTCTTTATTTATTGAACAGTTCTTTTTGCCGCCACAAAGTTCAACAACGAAATCACAAAATATTTAAAAACAAACAGCATATCTTTGGAATTCCTGATAGAGTGTAAAACGATGCCATACATATACAGTGAAATACGTTTAACGCGAAAACGCTTAAGGCGAAATATCGGTTAACACGAAATAATAAAACGGTCCCGACAAACTAATATGTATTTTAATGCATTTTTTCCCTTTTAACACGAAACGAAAATCGCATAACACGAAAATATTTCCCTTCTGGGAATGAACAAAACACGGAACACACCAGCCGCGCAGACAAGATTAAAGAGGTGTGTGAAATGGTTTCACATGTTTCGTAGAAAGGAGGCTAACTTGGGTTTGAAATACTCTCGGAATTGCCTGTGACAGGAGCCAATTTTGTTTATCTAAGCTACTTTTACCCTCCACCCCTACAAACGCCACACAAAAAATCTCATCTCTCATCAGTTGGCTTTGGAATTCGGTGACGAGTACATCGCAGTCTGTGTAAAAATCAGTGAGTTTGGTTCACGCCAAAAGAAATGGAGAAGGAGGATAACGAAACTGAGCCGACACTTAATGAAATGTTTGACAAAAGTTTCTGTATTATTGGAATGTCCTACTATATCATAGAAGAATTCGTTGCGGTAGATGATGACAATGTGTATACACTCCCAATTATGGCAGACAAAGACAGTTCGGAGTTTGTTCAAAGCTCAAAAAATATCATTGACGCATATTCCGACGACGAAAATGAAATGAATAATGAAGCTCATGTTGCCACGTCATCCGAAACGAGGAACATCTTGAAAAGTATGCGCAGTTTAGACGCACATTCCAATGGTGAAATGAATAACAAAATGGAGACATCGAACAATTTGCTGACATTTTGATGCTAAAAAAGACACAGCAAAGAAAAAATAATCAGATTGTTTTCCCAAAACTCAACAAATGTTTGTTTTTCAAAAAACTTGCAAATTTTGTATTAAATTAAGTTCTTGTGGATGGTTTTGTTTCATTGATTTTTATTAAATACATACATATTTACATATCTATGTAAATAAAATGTAGTCTAATAAACTTAATTTTGTTGAATATATGTTTTTCTTGGCAACGAAATCCTTTAACACGAAAAAATATTTTAGTCCCCTCACTTTCGTGTTAAACGATTTTCACTGTATTTATATTCGCTGCATTATTAAAAAATTGTGTGGCGATAACATTTAGTGGCAAAATTCTTTTTCTTGAAAAAGATATGGAAACGAAAAAGTTGTATAGACAAAGCGTGAGGATCGAGACCAAGACTTCGACGTTAAAAACCCACAAACAACATTCTTTGACTAAAGAACTATCAGTGTGGTGATTGAATACTTTCCCAGTTGAGCATTTTGCAAGTCTGCATTTAACTGTCCCGTCCCCGCATATCACCAAAATCTGTTTCTTCGGAGTAAGACATTCGAAATTTAAGCGCCTGAACTTCAGGTTGCATTACCTGTCAAGACTTTCGAAATTTAATTTGTCGTCAAGGGCAGAGTTACCGATAACCTCTGTAATTAACATCTGGCTTAGAATAACTAATTGTTTATTGATAAAATCATGCAAAAGGAATAATTGATTGGCACTTGTCGAATAGGCTGTCCTGCAGGTATTTCACCACATCGTACTTACCTGTGAACTAGGCGGGGTCACCTCAAAGTTTTAACCTTCTATTGACAAAGAAAGTTCGTAATAGAATGAACTCTCCATGGCCAGTCATTGTGAAAATAAATAAGCTTTCTGCCGTAATCCCTAATAGTCAGGAAATTTCCCTTGAATCCGGATGGGCTCGTGACCTTCTAACCGTCAGGGCCTTTCGAGGTGAAGGACTGTCATTGAATGAATGAATCTTCTAGATCTGAATGCATTTTTATGAATCAGTTCGACTTGTGGTTTTAGAGCAGAGGCTGAAAATTTCAACTTTGTATTTTATATTGAATGCTTGTGTGACACCTTGTCAGAGTAAGAACGCCGTTTGTAGTTTCAGACTGGGTTCTATTGAAATAGTGAAGATAACTTTATTGCAGCAAATGAGTATTTAAGTTTCGCTTATTTGACACAAAGAGATATTTGTTAAGATATCTTCAGCTTGCCGGGTAAGCAAGAATCAGAAATCTTTTAAAAAGTTTACTTTTCTGGGGGATATGTACGGGGAGCAAGGGACCACTACATCTTTCACCATATCTGTCTTGCAACAAAAACTCTGTTTTTAATCATCCTTATATTTTATGACAAAAAGTGAAAATTTAAATAAAAAATGTGTCTTTTTATGGAAAATTAAGACTCCATAACACACGTTTAACAGAGTAGAACTGAAAGCATAATTCTAGAAAAGTTATCTATTTCACGCGTGCCAGCGAATTCACTCGCAGTTTCGTATATCAATATTATTTGTAAGAAGAACCACGAACAACATCGGTATTGCTCGCTATCCTCTACAACATCGGTATTGCTCGCTTTCAAATCCTTGAGTTCGTTAAAGTTTTGCAAAATATGAAATCGATAATATAACAAATTCCAAAAATATAATGCAGGGCGATAATATTGGGCGGCAGCAATTTGAAAAGTGAAACAACGCTTGCAGTGAATCAACGCAAAATGCCGAAACGAAATTAAAAGTTCTTCTGGGCAAATTGCCCCTTTGGATTAATAATTCATATACAGATAGTCCTCAACATACGATGGTCGAAAACTAAAATTTTAAAACTCCTAATTTAAGCTTACCACCTTCAAAATCCTCTAATTTAAGTTGCAAAGGAAATTCGAAAGCGAAATATATAAAGTAAAAAAAAACATTTTAACGAATTTACTTATTAAAAAAATCGCTTCTGAATGCAACGAATCATCCAAAGGAATATGAATTTTTCACCGTAACTTTTATTTAAAATCATCATTTGTACGTTTTTCGTGACGTTAACTAATTTAAAAGAGAAGATTATGTGTTAATTTTATAAAATATACGCGTATATAATGTATATGCATAAAAGAAAATTGTTTAAACATATTACACACGCTAAAATCTTTTCCGTTTTAAATGAAAGCCTGATCTGTAAAGCGTTTTTGAACGAGTCAAGAATGAAATGAGTCCTTGACTTAAATCAGAATTAGCAATGGAACCGCTGGAACAGCATTCGTCGTAAATCGACGACTATCTGTACATCACTTGCGAATGAATGCGAAAGCTGACATCTAATATATAAACGCACCAAAACAAATTCAATCATTACTAAATGAAACGTAACAAATAAATCAAAAGAGTGGTAATGAAACAAACACTTCGACTCTGATACTATAAACAGAAATATGGAAACACGTTTCATCCAACGTTAGAAACAGAGCCTCCAAAAAGCATCATTTATCCTAGTGATTAGTGTAAAATTAAAAATAGGAAATACCTGTTTGTTACACGAAATTACCGAAATTTCCACTAGCGGTCGAGTGATTAAGAAAAGTGAATGCAGGCATTTCGACTTGGATTTGACACCTGGCGAATGAGCTGATTACATTACAGCTTTCATAACGGTACCACACCTTTATTGAAACCGACCTCTGTTCCAAAAGACAGAAATCTTTGTAACGGTGCTGCAACGTAAGGAAACGTACGTAGAATGAAGATCATTCGTCGGCGCCCTTACGTCATTTCGGCGTTTTTCAAAAAGATGGCGAACCCTTATCCAAGTCCGATTTTTGTTTCAATTTTTGACTGCATAATTAAGCAGGGAGGAAATAAATCTTCGACGCCTGTATGGAAAACACGGAATTTTTAAAAGCTGCGCGCACCTTTATGAAAAACACCAGATTGTCGTAAGGGTGGCGGCGATCATTTTAAGCGAGTGACTGATCCACAGTTTGTGCACGATCCTTGGTGCCGCTGCAGGGTTTCCGATATTTCCGTCTTTTTCAATAGAGACCAACTTGCAAAAAGATATGGTACCGTTAGGAAGCAATCCCCTAGATGCGTGGTTTGTTTTCGCGGTTTTCCCAATGTTTAATATGAATAGTAGCCAGTTTCCCTTAGATGGACCTCTACGAAAGCATTCATAAACTTAGGCAAACAGCCTATAAGGTATTACTCCCGCCTTCTTCGCATGCCTTCATGATGGAGTGGTCAGCATGCTCGACGCGTAACTGAGAGGTCCGTGGTTCGATTCCCGGCGAAGGCGTTGCTCATTTTTCATCAGTCCTGCTTCCGAAATAACCGAATGTCTCTACAAGCCTTCGTGTGGTTTGCCCTATCTAACCTACCCTTAATGAAGGTTTCATTCATCAAAAACATTTATAACAAATCAGGATGTTTCAGAATATCGATTTCTGGCATACAATAAATTATATTCTAATTATAAGATGAATTAAACATTTACAGTACCTCACATTTTAAGATGTCTGCTTTTTAAAAATTAAATTACGTTAATAGAGGAACTAACAATTAAATTTATTTATTTTAATTTGAATCTTTCAATAAGTAATATTTCGTAAAAGTTTAAATCAACGAAGTATTTTTTAATTATATAAAATATATGTGATCTAACAAAACAAACTTCTGCTGAATAAAAAGTATTGGCATTCGGAAATTCTAAAGAAATAATTTTTTTTATTCTTATTATTTGTACTTTTAATTTTCTATTAATTTTTTGGAATCAATTAAGCAATAAATTCGGAAACAACGAATTTTTCTTCATTAATTTGCTGTTAAGGAGTAACCGATATTCGGAGATCAATGGAGATTGTTGTGAGATTAAAGGCATTCCTAAAAAAAGAATTCCCGTTTTCGATATATTAAATTCTTTTTTAGTTTTATACTAGTCGACTCATTTGCTTGGAAACCAGTTTTTCACCATATCTGTCTTGCAACAAAAACTCTGTTTTTAATCGTCCTTATATTTTATGATAAAAAAGTGAAAATTTAAATAAAAAATGTGTCTTTTTATGGAAAATTAAGACTCCATAACACACGTTTAACAGAGTAGAACCGAAAGCAAAATTCTAGAAATGTTATCTACTTCGGGTGGCAGCCAATTCACTCGCAGTTTCGTATATCAATATTATTTGCAAGAATAACCACAAATCATACAACACGTCAAAAAAATTAATTTTTGGTCAATCGCACGTAAAAATACTTTTGCCTCCCAGCAATAGTTCCTGTCATTTTTCCAAACAAATACAAAATATCTGAAAAAATACAAAATAAAGTAAAAAAAATACTGAAAGCTTTCAGATCTTAAATTACGTCCAAAAGGGGCGTTTTTTTAACATATTAAATATCATGTTCTTCGCACTTAAAATTCAGTTCAAGAATAATATCGCAAAATAATTTTAAAATGACCATATCTTTAAAATTTCTTCTACACAGTCTTGCGCGATGGAGATAAAAATGCTTTTCTGTATAACGTTGCCATTGCTCGCTTTGAAATCCCCGAGTTTGTTAATCAAAAATTCGTTAAAGTTTTACAAAATATGAAATCGATTATAAAACAAATTCCAGATTTCAAATTTGGGCTTCCATATGCCTATATTCGCAGGAGGATATGTAATTCAAATTCGATGGCTCTAGGTACCGTTGTTTTATCATAAATCGAGAAACTTACATTTATTCAGATTCTTCAGCATATAATTGCTTTAAATATAATACAGGGTGATAAATTTGGTGGAAACAATTTGAAAAGTCAAACAACGCTTGTAGTGAATCAACGCAAAATGCCAAAACGAAATTCTGAGCAAATTGACCCTTTGGACTAATAAAATAAAAATAAATAACTAAATAAAACCTGAAAGGTTTCAGATTTTAAATTACGTCCAAAGGGGCGTTTTTTAACGTTTTGTTTGTTACTTTTATTTATTAAATATCATGTGTTCCGTGCGCTTTAGACAAAAAAGCTTGTTTTCCCCCGTAGAGTGTTGCCATTGCTCGCTTTGAAATCGTTTGAATTCAAAATTCGTTTGAATTCTGTTGTGAATTCGTTTGGGGAAACATACCTATATTTATGCAGATTCTTCATTATTTAATTTCTTTAAATATAATACAGGGCTGCAATATTTTGTGGCAACAGTTTGAAAAGTGATTCAGACTTTTGATGTTTCCAAAGCAAAATCGCAAAACGAAAACAATAGTCCTTCAGGGAAAAGCCCCTTTGGACTAATAACCTAGAGAGATGCACCGAACTATAAAGAAATTAAATCTACTTTGCCCAAAATGAAACACCTGGAAATTTGCGTTTTTTTATGTTGGCGGAAGTTTTGCTTTCTAACATTAATGGTGACGAAACGAAAATAAGAATCCATCTTATCCCTGACCTCTGATATGCCCGTAGGATCCTACTAAAAGGTAACAAATGCACGCGTCTGAATAACGTTGTCTTTATTAAACAACTCGAAGGAAATCCTTCGGAGGCGTTTCTTGGCTTCAGTCCTAAATTTCATATCTTGACAAAGTCATAAAGCACTGCTCGCTGGAAAAAATGTTTGTTTACAAATCTGCCCAAGTGATCTAATGAAATATATCCAGAGTTTTCTATTGAAAAATTCCCTCTTTTTATTACAAATGGACACATACGAGGTGTGACACAAAAAAAAATTGAGACTAAGTGCATAGCTTGAAAAAAGAGTGGAGTTTCTAACAACTATTAGAAATTATAATGATTGAAAGGATTTCCAGTGCTCAGACTGTTAATGAACTCTGCTGAATTCCAAACTCTGAAAAGGACTTCATGAAAAAATTAGGAAAGAAAGTCTACAATTGTGGAGTGATGGATGGCTGTTGTGGTGAAAAAATTAGGCTTAGCTGCACTTAAATAACTTTTAAATTGTTGATAATTCTACAACTATAACATGCAGGTTAACTAAAGGTACAAAATACAATTTACAAGCATATCAAAATAAAGAAACTGAGGTCAGCGAGCCGAGTAACAAAGTAGATATATGTATACACATACAGGGTTATTCAAAAAGAATGAGCAGATTTCAAACATATATTTCTTCCAAACTACAAAAGATAGAAACCTGATTCTAGCGTTAATGGAGAAAAGTGTACAATTTATTATTAGTACGGGTAAAAGTTCCAATCATGTTTTAGATATGCTTCAAAACTGGTTATTTCCCCAAATTGAAGATGATTCAGATGACTTCATCTTCGTGCAAGATGGCGCCCCGCCTCATTTCTGTCGACACGTTCGACGTCACTTGAATAACATCATTCCAGGACGTTCGATTGGAAGAGCATGAGCAAAAGATCAACTTTATCGACGACCAAAGACCAGCTGATTCGTGTGTGGCAAGAAATGAGCCACCGTTTTGACATTTGTCTTGTAAAACACGGTGCTCATATTGAATGCATACCAAAATTGTAAACTTTTCTCTATGCATTAACTTTAGATTCATGTTTCTATCTTTTGTAGTTTGGAAGAAATAAATGTTTGAAATCTGCTCTTTCTTTTCGAATAACCCTGTACTTGTATACTTTTGGTGCGGCCGATTGCAACCAAAATAGGAGGTGCACATCTACATGTTACAGCAGCCCTATATGCAAAATTTCAACGTTCTCAAGCTACTCGGTTTTGAGTTATGCGAGATACATACATGCATATGTCGCACAGACGCCGCGAAAAAGTCTCTTCAGAGTCCATTTTAAATCAGTTTTATAACTTTTTTGGGGAAAAAGAGTCCTTTATTATGTCCTTTTGTACAGATGTCACGCAAAAACATCGTTAAATTGCATTAGATAGCTGTCGAAATGCATCTTTTCGTTTAAATATTATACCGGAAATTTTTCGCAATTACAATACTTCCTTTTTACTTCGTACAAGAAAGTGAAAAAAGTTGGAAACAGATTAAACTATATGTTAGTCAACTGCACTGGGCCAACTATGCCTAATAAAATGTAATTCAATATTTCGTATTAGGCATCTTTCTTATTTATTGGAACAACAAACTACATTTTCTTTATAAACGATCAACAGGAAATAATATTTTATTTAAAAAGCACTTCTTTATTTAAAACATGAAATTGGCTGGGAATCATTTTCTAGCCAAATAAATTTTTTTTTGGAAAATGCGCTTCACTATCCAGTTTATGCGAAAATTACGACAGTTTTTATATTTTTTGATTATTATGTTTTATTACTAACAAAAAGGTACTAAGTACATACCTTCTAACGCCAAGCTGTTATTTTATTTTTAAATGTCTCGGAAGATATTTAACGATGTTGTATCATGGCCGGTTATGTTTTGCTACGAGAGCTACTTGAAGCTCAAACTCCACTTGAAGCTAACGGCAAATTCATTTGAAAAGCAAATACCATTTATTTTTCAATCTGTGCTTTGGTGAAAAAACTCAGGGTTAGGTTACGTTGCTTGAAAATGGCAAACAACACTACAGCTATCTGATTAAGGCAAGGGATGCCTCCGTGGAGGACTTTCTAAGGAAAACAGGCTCATATTCATATTACATATGTGAAAATCTATAAAAAACAACTATGCAGGCAACCCTTTCGCTTGGGATTGAACCTTGATCGAACTCCCAGTATTCATCGGTCGTGAGTATTAGGCATCTGATGAGGTGAGAAAACCCAGGAATTTCAAGTCATTAGAAGTTAAAAGAAGGGCGAAAATCCATACGATTTCAAAGATTTTTTAATAGACTGTTATTCATTAAAGTTTCGAGGTCTGTTTCGAACTAACCTTAACATTTATATATCAATCATATGATAAAAAAGTGAATAGAAATGTTTCACTAACAGCTCTGTCGGAATATAAAAAAAGAAAGATCAATAGGTTAAATACATTTCGTTTTCTCATTTTTAGTACCACTCAAAGAATTACCGCGTTATAATCATCAGAAAAATGCAATTAGCACAATCCATTCCATATACAGAAGATTATATAAACGCACAACAGTTCTCGCCATGCCCAGAACTTGATTACGAGAATATGTCGTCCATGGCAGAGACGGGTGTGTCAGAGTGACCCTGCCCTTTCGGCCCGTGGAAGTGGGTCGAGACCCACGAAGAACTTTCTCTGCCAGACACTTTAATAATGTCTCGACTCGTTTCGTGAAAGGTCTGTTCGAAACGTCGACGCCTTCCTCCTGTGGTTTCGAAAGCCAAGACAGATGACGAATCCTTGCTGAACCTGTAAAAGTATTCTAGAACCAGAAGACGATAAATGTGTTTCCGAGGTTTTTGTATCGTATAACATCCCAGTCGTTCACTTTGTTTCTTTTTTGCTTCATGGGATATGCTTTTATTCTTAAACCACAGCTTCCGTTGGACGTCGAGTGCGTTGGCAGAAGTCGTGGTAACCGGTTCGAAAGTAATTGGGTCCCCTCTTTTTAGTTCCATTTTGGCTCAAAGTTGATAAAGACATAAATTATTACTTACGTCGGGGTGGTTCAAATTATATTATTATTCTATTTAAGAAACGGAATATGATAACATTATTAATTTACTTTTATTGTTACTATGTCCATCATTCTTTCTTTTCGAATTTAATGCAGGAAGTAAGTTATGAATTATTGCAAGCTTTTATGGAGAAAAATAATGAAAATAAGTAGTTAAAATATTCAAACCAGTAAACAGCTTCTAGTTTCGGTTAAATATTTATAAATATGCACTTTCTCGTATTTAGAGAGATGACTTTTTTTTTTAAAATGCGAAACCGTTTAATAATGCTCGCTCCTCAAGCGAAGATATAAAATAACGAGAAACGGCTTTGAAGTAGTTTAGTAGGTAAGGTTATAAATGTCGAGAGCACGATTTTATGCGGTTTAAATTCAAGTAGCAATTTTTATTGTTTCACCTTGTCCCACAGAAATTACAACACTGGAAACACTTTTAATAGTACAAAACATAACAAACGGATCAAGTTTTACATTCTGAAAAATTATCTTGAACTTGTACAGTTAAAACAATTAAAAAAACAATTTTTACTATTAAAATTACAATTTGTACGCAAAAACTAGCTAATAACTTAAGTAATAATTCCAGACTGAATCAAGCATAATTTAATTCGCAATAATAAAAGAAGACGTTATTTTGTTGTTGCGAAGCTTAGTTTCTCTAGATTGGCAACAAATCCACTCTTCTGCTAAGCTTTCAAACGTAAACGCCTATGGCCGCTATTCTAACCAAAAATTAGGCTTAGCCGCACATAAAAAACTCTTAAATTGTTGATAATTCCACAATTATTAAATGCAGGTTAACTAAGGACATAAAAATCTTAACCGAAAGATAAGAACAACATAATTCAATCAT
>KL821077.1:0-12112 GCA_000611955.2 Stegodyphus mimosarum | reverse complement strand
AGAAATGATAATGTAAAATAATTATTAACTACTGCTAACAGGCCTCAAACTAACAGTAAAGTTAACAATTATACTTATTCTAAAGCGTATATTAAATTCATATCAGGGTAATATTGTATGGCAAACTTGTTACATCAGGTTACTGAAGAATATAATAATACAACTCGTTCTGCAACAAAATTCTCGCCATCTTATTAAAAATATGGAAAATTACCTTTTGACCCCCTACTTGAAAATCAAGAAATCTATCTGCCAATTATTTCTTAAAATAGCCATAATTTTTATATCTTATTAGAAATGCTGCCTCTTCAAAATTTAAGCCTTTTTTAAGAAATGATAATGTAAAATAATTATTAACTACTGCTAACAGGCCTCAAACTAACAGTAAAGTTGAATGAGTTAACAATTATACCTATTCTAAAGTGTATATTAAATTCTTATCAGGGTAATATTGTATGGCAAACTTGTTACCTCAGGTTACTGAAGAATATAATAATACAACTCGTTCTGCAACAAAATTCTCGCCATCTTATTAAAAATATGGAAAATTACCTTTTGACCCCCTACTTGAAAATCAAGAAGTCTATCTGCCAATTATTTCTTAAAATAGTCATAATTTTTTATTATATCTTACATATATATATTATAATTTTCACACAGTTGAGAGAATATTTAAGACTAATAAATATAAATTTTCCTTGATCAAATTTTAAATTCTGATTTTCAAGGAATATAATTTTATAAAAACATCTGATATTGTATCTACAGATGAGACAAAAATAACATATTAGAAATTTTTTAGATATCGAGGAATTTTGGTTTTCAGAATTTTCTTAAAACTGATTTTTAATTGAATGATTTGAAATTTCTAGTAGTAAAAATGACTAGTAATTTCGTGAAACCAAATTTGATATTTAAGATAATCAAGTTTTGTTGGACTAAATATCAAATCTTATTACATAACATATAAAATTTTAAGTATAATTATAATAATTTTGTTAAAAGCTACTCATTTTAATTTTAAAGTTAAAAATGTTTATTTGACTTTAAATTAGTATTTATTCTAAAGTTTTAATGACTTTCATTGCTTCTGGAAAGCTATGCGAGTTTAAAAACAATGATTATATTATTTATTATTATTCTTTATTTCTTTTGTTATATCCAGAAAATAAAAATATGAAATCAGTGTTTAATTTTCTGTAGAAGCTTTGTCCGATTCATGCTAAAGAATATGATCAGTATTATTAAAAGTGTGATAGTAGTAGGAACTGTGTTACCTAATTAAGGGTGTTGTCTGAAAGCAATAGGAATTAAAATTCCATTAAAAAAATTCATAATTAAACTATTTGAAATAATTAACAAAATAATTTTTATTCAGGTGATAAATGTATTTCAAAACACTTTCTTATAATATTTGTCACAATTTAGGAAATATTACTAGCTGTAAACTTGCAGGTATCGTGAAAGTATTCTTATCATTAAAGAAATATACTTAATTTCAGTCTAATAAAATTAATTCAGTAATCGATTAAATTCAGTCTAATCGATTAAAAACAGTTTTCAAAGATATTCCGATAATAACAATTATTTCGGAAATATAGTTTCTGGATTATTCTGAGAGTTCATTATTTTACGCAAATTCATATGTACTGATAAATGATCGCTATCGGAAGTTTCGCCGGTTCTTTTTCTAGGGCCTAGTGCTCGTGACGTCACAGACCAGTCTGATGGCTTTGTATATTTAGGAGGCACTGCCTGAGCACGATGGCGTGACGTCACAGCAGAAGACCGGCTGCTCATGTCTTTCGAGACGGTGTTGCCCCTGCTCTCAGAAAAACAATATGGCGACGTTCGTGGTAATCTCGTTATGGGATGTCTGTGATGTCGTCTTGGTGGATAGTTGGCTATAGTAATGCAATAAATAATTTACAATTTTTACTATGGGTACTGTTTAGATGCTTATAATGAAAAATAAAATACCAACATTATCTGTGACTCTGAAATAATATGAAAGGAAATGAAAAAGTTTACAGTTGGGTGCCCCTTGTATTTTGGCGATTCTGTTTTGACGTTAAGATCGGCGCCAATAAGACACAATTTCAAACAAGCAGAAGCGCCTGGACCCAGCCACCACCCCAAGCTGTTATTGGACACGACTTGTGATGTCATATAGTGACAAAATGAATTACCCGCGGTATTTTTGCGCGCCAAAAGCTTGAGCCTCAGCTCGACAAATTCACATTTATACGTAACCAAGACCAAAGCAGTATAAGTTCCCTTAACGTAAACGAAACATATAATGAAATCTCTTCAACCTGACGTCATAAACGGCAACCAATAAGAACAGGGGTGGTGGCTGGGGCCAGGCGCTTGTACTCTGTTACATTCCTTAAATTCACATTTATACAAAACATAACCAAGACCAAAAAAGTATAAGTTCACTTAACTTACAAGAAACCGATAATAAAAATCTCTTCAACTTGACGACATAAACGGCAACCAAGATGGCCGCTACACAAAACCAAAACAAGAAGTCAATTTCACAAACTCCTTGTCCATGTACACATCGACCTATTTTCAATTAAAAAACATCAGAGAATTGCACAAAGTAGTCATTGCACATTGCCTTGACTTTCTCCATGTGCACATCGATTTATTTTTAATTAAATAAATCAAGAAGCTGAAGCCATGCTAAAACTCTCATAGTAACCAGAAATGCGGTTTCATCGCCAAAACTGAACAAAATTTTTCGCCAATCGAAAGGGCACCCAATTCTACACTAGCCGGAAATAACAGTAAAGCCATGCACGTGTAATAGTATCTAATGCATTCAGCGAACATTTTTTTGACAGTTAATTAGTTCTGAAATGGATTTTCTGTGCTTGAAATTGATTTTCCATCTTTACTTTTATCCTAAAAAGCAATGTGCTTAAAGACCGAAAAGTGATAATTTCAGACTTGATAATTTGGCTCAGTGTGTTTACATCAGATGCACATTGCATTCTACCATGGTGAGTTTAGTTGGCCATGATTCTACAAAAACTGTATTTTTGAAAATTTGTTTTTTGATTATAATTTATTAGAAATACTTTTTAAGGCTTATTCATGTAGATCTTTATTATTTGAATGTTATGTGCTAATAAATTTGAGCATACCTTAAAAGAGATCTTGCATGATTCAGTTTTCAATTTTTCGACTAATGTGATGTGGGTGAGCAGAAGGAATTTTTTTTTATGTCTTAAAAAATGTACTCTTATATTTCGCAAATAAAAAAGGTAAGTTTTTTTTAAATCAAGTAAACATTGAAATATTTAATGTTTGTATTACTTATTGAATGAGGTAGGCAAGACTTACAAGCCAAGGAATTTTTTTTGCATTACTAAAATTGTGTGAAAATTTAGATGATCATAGTAGCTTACATTTTTTTTCTTTTTGGTCTGTATTTATTTCTGTATAAATATGAGACTAGAACCACATTGTTACATTAAATATTATGTGCTATTTTCTTAAAACACAGGGGATGTTTTTGTAACCGGCTCTTGGCGAAATTCCGGATTTGTTTACATCAGAAGAGAGCGCATGTGCGCCAGAATATGCCAAATGGAAAATTTGCCAAAACACATATAATCAAACATTTTTATGCATATTTTAATTTTCATCATTATTAATTTCATGAAGAAAGTTTCAAATTTTTTTTTCATAAAATACTTTTGAAATAGAGTTGTGAATAATTAATAGAGTTTATGTAATATTAAATGTGCTAGTCTTGGGAATATAAATTATTAATTATTTATTGAAAAAAAATTATATTATGTGAAATCTCATATAGTGGTTATTTTCTTAGATGACCACCTCTGACAGTGACACATTTGTCAGGAATATAATTAAATAACAGTACTTAAAATTACTGATAGTTTTTTAAGTTTACAAGAAACTGGCATTATCTAAAATTGTGGAGTTAATTGTTTTAGGGAAGTTTCACTGTATAATTAGTTGATTTAGGCATCGTAATTTTTATGTGGATATGAATTTTGCATAAGTTATTAAAAGGTTTTACAAGACAATTAAAACCAAAGCTTTTCAAATCATGAGTCTTGTATTGGCATTGTTTTAACAATACTTTCAAATATAGTTAGAATAATATTTAAGCATTATTTTCTCTCATTGGTTATACTGCGGAAATGCTCGTTACAATTTTCTGCATTAAATTTATCTAGTTGTATAGATATTAACGTAAAAACTGATTGTAAACAAATGAAATTATATCTGCTATATCTGCTTAATTGCGATGACAGTAATTTTAACTGCGTGTATAAAGCTGTGTAGAAGATTTATTTATATTGCTAAATACTGCACTATATGAATTTCATTTGGCAGTCTAAATACAGGAAATGCTCAGTACGAAGTTGTATTTTTATAGTATATAATTTACGGTAAGTAGTAATAGCTATTTTTCAGTACTTTAAATTTTACTATTTAGAAATTTTACAGTTCAAAATAATATTTCTATACAGATTTTAAAGTATTTTTTTGCAATAGAAATGTAAATGCCTTGCACCGAAAACATTGACTTAAATTTATTCCAATAATGTATCTCTTTAATTAAATTTATAATCCTTGGAGATGATATACGAAACACCTTTTGTAATAATAAATTATTATATATATATATATATAAACAGTATGAAAATTACTTACTAAGCATTTTTACTTTGAGAACTACATGTTGTATAAATACTTATTATGTTATAGATTTTATTTGTATAAAGTCTGTGGAAGACTATACAACAATAAAAGTGAGATACTACAAAACAAGATATTATACGCTATGACATATTTCCTCAATTCCCAAACTGTGGGTTGAGAAACGGTATTTGTTAAGTCTTGTAAATTTTTGAAAGTTTGTTTTGTTACAGTATAATTTATTGCATTTTGGGTATTATTAAGTTTATTATATTCTTATATTGAGGTTTCATTTATATTCTGACAGATACAGGTAACGTTCAAAGTACTGTAAAAAGATGTTTGACACAGTATATGTATATTATTAATTTTTCACTATATTACATTCTAGGATTCAAATTCCATGCAAAACATCTATGTGTATGTGTGCCCTAATAAGCTGCAGGTTGTTGCTGTCAGTGATAAGCGAGTTTTCAGGAGAATGAAAATTTGTGAAATTTCTAATAATCAAGTCTCTCATTCTTTTTGCTTGCTTTGTCTAGTTTTGTTTAAATCTGGTTTAGTGCGTTGTAGGTTGCTTAAAATTTAGGCAGATGCTAGAAAGTACTACCATCCTTTGGCAATACATTTCTGGTTAGGTGTCAAATTGTGACAAGTTGATGTGATTAAATTCCATTGTTTAATTTCCCAATTAAAGAACTCAAATACAGTGTAATACATATATATGCAATAATATACACTATTATGTGTATATATTTATAATCAAAGTCATGACTCGCAACCATCAAATATATATGTATCATTCGATGGTTGTGAATCATGACTTTGATTATCTTTCCATTATTTTCAAAATTATCTAAAGGAAGTTTAAAATTTTGTAAAGAGAATTTATATAAATATTTTGTTATATGTTTATAGGTACTGATATGCATAGAGAAGGACAGGAGCTTGTAGGCTTCTAGATATTTATAAAATATTTTTAAGTTTCTTTCTATTAAATTTTATTTAAAATTACTCTGTGTACCTCCCCCCTATTTAGGTCTGTACATTTTATCACTGCTAATTGTGTATTGCTGGTAGTAGTAAGCGCGGGTACTCGAGCGGCGGAAGTGACGTCACAGAAAAGGGGCGTGGCCTCCGCCATCTTGGAATTCTCCGGAAGTGACGTAGAGGGATTGGATGACGTAAGCGTGTTGAGTTTCGTTTTTATTCTGTGGCAACGATTTTTCAAAGTTTTTATTTTTTGTGGCAACGACACTATTTTTATGGCAACAGTATCTTGAACCACGTGTTTGACATGATATCTGTTTTATTTTATTATTTTTAATTATTTACGCCTTTTAATTATTTGACACGTGATTAATTATGTTTAATTATTTAATCCGTCATTATTTTTAATTAGTTTTATTTGATTCCATTATATTTTAATCCATTTTTAATGAATTTAATATCGTTTTCTCTGAAATTTAAAAATAACTCCACGGCCGGGAATCGAACATGATACATGAACATAAACCGCCATGATGTCTATAGGCTGAAGGATAGCGCATGCGTAAACCTCACTTTTTAGTTTTTCTAAGACATTACTTTATTCTTTGCTGCTTTAAATATAAGATTTTCCCACAGTTTAAATTTTTGCTTTATTAATAGGATATTTTTCATTCTTTTCCTTTTTTTTCTTGTTTTTATTAAATTAAATTTATACGTTTTGCTTTTGCTAAAGTAAATTTTTACTCTCGCAAATTAGTTTCCACAATTTTATATCCGTTGAAGAAAATTTATTTTTACATTTTCTTTTCGCTTTTTTTTATTTTGCAAAAGTTTTTTTTTTCCAAATTTATTCCTTTTCATATTTTTACTTTAAAAACTTTTTACGTTTAACTTTTTTTTTTGGAAAAGTAATATTTCAAAAGTTTTTTTTTTCCAAATTTATTCCTTTTCATATTTTTACTTTAAAAACTTTTTACGTTTAACTTTTTTTTTTGGAAAAAGTAATATTTATTTTTACAAGTTTAATTTTTCCTTTTCATATTTTTATTTTAAAAACTTTTTTACGTTTAACTTTTTTTTTGACAAAAGTAAATTTATTGTTACAAGTTTAATTTTGTTTTCCCTTGTTGCTTTTTATTTTAAAGAAGTTGTTCATTTTTTGATTTTGCTTTTTCCTTTTTTTCTTCTCGTTCTTACTAAATTAAATTTACATGTTTTGCTTTTGCTAACGTTAATTTTACTGTCGCAAATTAATGCTTCCACAATTTTATTTTCTTAAAAGAAAAATTTTTTTTTTACATTTTCTTTTCACTTTTTTATTTTGCAATTTTTTCCCATATTTAATTCTTTTCATATTTTTACTTTAAAAACTTTTTTACGTTTAGCTTTTTTGGTTTTTACAAAAGTAATATATATTTTTACAAGTTTAATTTTTTCCTTGTTGCTTTTTATTTTAAAGAAGTTGTTACTACATTTTTCATTTTGTTTTCAAAAAAGTAATATTTATTTTCATAATTTTTCGACTTCTCAGTTTTTACAAATGCAGTTTTCTCCCTTATGTATTTTACTTCCAAAAGTAAATTAAAACTTTTTCTTTTCACATTTTTTTTTCTTTTTCGTTTTTGTTTATAAATGTAAATTTTTTCTTTCTTTAAAATTTTTCAAAAATTTCTTAAGATGGAATTTTTTTTTCAACCAGTAAATATGATCATTATTTTTGCTGAGTCTCATAGCCTCTTAAGGTATTCATTGTAACTTAACTAAAAGATACCCATATTTCACACTGACAATAATTTATTTAGCACTGAACTGTTACAGCCTTTTGAGAACGAAATTTAATTTATCATACCTTATAAGGTATTTCTCCCGTCTTCTTCGCATGCCTTCGTGGTGTAGTGGTCTGCATGCTCGAAGCGTAACCGAGAGGTCCGTGGTTCGATTCCCGGCGAAGGCGCTGCACCTTTTCCATGTCTCCTGCTTCTAAAAAACTAATGTCCTACAACTGGCGCCCGAACTAAAAAGGTGGTGGATGATGATCTTCCACCACCGGGACTTGGCGATTGGGTCCCCAAAACCCCAGTCGCCCTTTAAAAGGGGGAGTATATAAGGTATTTCTCCCGCCTTCTTCGCATGCCTTCGTGGTATACTGGTCTGCATGCTCGACGCGTAACCGAGAGGTCCGTGGTTCGATTCCCGGTGAAGGCGTTGCTCATTTTTCATGTCTCCTGCATCCAAATAAACTAATGTCTCTGCACTGGCGCCCGAACTAAAAGGGTTGTGGATGATGACTCTCCACACCCAGGATTTGGCGACTAGGTCCCCTAAAACCCTAGTCGCCCTTTAAAAAGGGGAGTATAATAAGGTATATCTCCCACATTCTTAGCGTGCCTTCGTGGTGTAATGGTCAGCACACTGAGCCGGTATTTCAGAGGTCCGTGGTTCGATTCCCGGCGAAGGAATTGCATATTTTTCATCTCTCTTGTTCCAAAAAAAATACCTAATGTCTCTACAACCTGGTATATAATATCATACGTAGTTATGCTACATTACACGAAATATTGAGTAAAGTTCCAAATACTGATCCAGCATAGTAATTAAAAGATTTAACACAGTCATTTTAAGACAGAAATTTAAAATTGACATTATTTTTTAACACTGAGCTCTTGCAGCTCTTTGAGAACATTTAAGTTCTCACAGATAGCAAATAAAATTATGCATAAGCATCATACATAAGGAATAAGTCAATTTAACTTAAAAGTTTTAGCACATTCTAAGTTAGGTACGCGTTTCAAAATTGACATTGGTTAATAGTGAACTCTTACAGCTTTTTTGACATTTAACTTCTCATAGATAGCAAATAAAATTTCTCACGAATATCGTACATAATAGGCAATAGTGACAGAAACTTCATATAACGATCTACTACAGTCATCAACTTTAAAAATTTTAACGCAGTTTAGCATAATTTAACATAAGGACCACACTTTAAAAAAAGCATTATTTTAATTAAACATTGGAGCCACACAATTCTGTGCACATATATAACATTTTCTTTACCATGAGCATCACACGTATTAATTTAATAAAATACATTTCACAAAGTACGAAACACATTTCTCTTTTAACCAGCTGCATTCTTAAGAAAAAAGGATGAAGAAAAGATACAGTGCTGGGAACCGTTTGCTGTTAGTGTTCCTCATTTCCCCACGCAATGATCAAAATATATATGTACTTTAAAATCAGTTAAAATGTATTCAAATGCAAGCATTCAAACAGGAATGCTTCACAAATTAGATAAAAGATGGTTATAAAACGAACTTAGCGGTAAATACAGAAAAACATGTAAAGACCAAGGAGAAAAAAAAATGCATTCGCGGAAAACTTTCTCTATTTTAGCATATGGGGTGCATTTTTTCGTTTTAGATAAAACATTTAAAGACAATTCCTGTATAACTAGGGATTTTGTTAACACTAGTTGGTAATGTAAATTATTAGAACAGTCCCAGAGATATAGGAGAGGTATGCCATATCCGTAGAGAAAACGTTTTTTCCAAGCCAAACTGCAATAGTGAAATATAAAATGGAATAAGAAAATGTCAGATTTCCAACAAAATTAGTATCAGGGTATGCAAAACATGAATAAGAAATGAATGTTTATTCTGAAAATATTCTGAACGTCATAAATCAGGAAATAACTAGTTTCATAAACAGGGCAGGAAAAATAATGAAGTATTTTCAGTTCTATTTTGTCTGTAGTATATTTACGTATACTAAAATCTTTCGTTTTGTTGGTTGTATTCTACATTTGAGCACAAGTTGGTTAATCAGAGTGATTTTTGTGTTTTAAAGCTTTAGATTCAGAAATATTAAAACTTGAGAAATAATACTTGTCAAAGGCAAAAAGATTTGAACGAAAAGAGAATATACCATAAGCAGGCGAACGTGATAAGTTAATTTTTCGCTGATTTTCACGAATTCATAGATTTGTATCAAAATTATAATGCCCTGTATATGAACTATGATTGTTTTCAAATACATTACTATCACTGTTTTCCATTTACATAGACTTTAAAAGAGCATTTCGTGTTAATTTACTGTTTTTCCTGAGATTTATCCACGTATTTACTTAATTTTTGCATTTTTTGTTTACAATTATAATACCGAAAGAACCTAAGAGAACATTTTTTCTTGAAAATAATCCATATTTTCCCCCAAACGCTATTTCTTTACTTTGAAGTAACTCATTAAATTCTCAGACAGCCGTTGGGCTTCTCAGTGTCTAAAGGAAATCATGAAGTTAGAGAATTTAAGTAATATTTTATTAGTATGCAGAATTTTTAATGCGTTTTAGATGAAAATTAACCGAATTTAGTCGTTCATTACTATTTTTTCTACTTCTCATACCATTACATTTCCAATGAAATTTGATTCATTGCCAGATAGTTGAATGTTTGCTATTTTTTTCGCATCCGAATGCATTTCGTGTCTCACACATGCTCATTACATATAATTTAACAAAATTACGAACAAGTTAGAAGTTAAGTTAATATTTCCTGAAATACTACTGTACATTTCATTTCGGAAAGTTTACATAAGTATTTTCATTTTGAAGCCTTCACTGTTTCTTTTCCTGTATCCCAAGTAAATTTTGAGCATAAAATTTTCAGTTTTGAGACGAAGGTTATTTGCGAATGACTGGGATATTATCATGTTTTCATAAACTGTTTTTGAGAAGTACTTATTGCACACTTTTTTTGAGAAGTACTTATTGAACACCATTTGAACACTTTTGAGTATTACCATTTTGTACATTACTGCCACTACAAATCATTTAATTTTCAAATACTTTCCTGTTTATCTTTTACGACGCCTTGTAAAGACTTGGGAACAAATTTTTACTAAATACTTATATTGTTTCATGTAGTAATTTTGTTACACTTTGGAAGATTTAACTTCAACAACACTACCACGCTGAACCAGAAATTAAGAAAAGAAATGGAATTTTTATCTTAGTCTACTATAGGGATAGATTAATTCTTTTCTGATGCTGATCTATTCTCATGTAGATAATGGAAACTTTTAACCAGCTCATTGTTTCAGGGTTCAATCCTATATTTTGAATAATAGAACATTTTCTTTAAAAAAATATAATTTCTAAAACAGCTTATTTCCCTTTTTCGTCAAGAGAGGGCAGCATGAGCATTTTAAAACTAGATTATTTTCTTTTTTCGTCAAGAGAGGGCAGCATGAGCAGCTAAAAACAATCCCCGTTGCCAATTTTGAAAAAACTAACTTTTAGCAGCAGGAAGTCTACAACTCAATCAGCAGTCTACCAACAACTCAACTCTACTCGTGACCCCGCCCTCTGTGTGACGTCATTGGTGACGTTGCACGGTGCACCTGCATCAGGCACTTCTCGACGCCGGCACCCCGCACCCTGTGCAGGTGAATCCCCATTTATATACTACTAATGCTCATTTTTCATGTCGAATTTTACTAACGCACACATGTATTTATTGCATTTTTAATAAAATCTTAAAGGCTGAAATGAGTGTTTCATTACCAAATTTGTACTTTACAACTTCAGTCTACTGAAACGAAAACATTCATAACTTATTACGAAGAAAAAATTTGTACATGTTACACTTTTTTTGATTAATTTTCAAACCACTTGATTATCTTTGAAAATTTGTTTCCTATTCCAGTGCTAATATATTGCTAATTTTCGCTTTTTCAGTGCATTTCGTATGTGACAAAAACTTAATTTCGAAACTTTTACTTACTTCACGTCTTGTATTGCATAGCTGAACCGGGGGACATGCTTTTCATTTTTATTATATATCATGCGAATATTTTAAAAATGGTATGTTTTTTTCCCTTCTGTTAGCACAGTTTTTAACCAGTATCTCACTATTACAAAGATTTCTTTAGTAAAAACGTAAAATTTAAACTGAACGTTTCAGTACATTATTTTGAAGATTCTGAATATATCCTACTCAAATGTTCATAACAGAGTGGCAAAGTAATTTATGTACGTACTTTGCGGCACTCTTGGTTAATTATTAACTAGTTGTTCCTTTATAATGCTTGTTTTCAAATGAAGGATAGAAATGATTATTAACTTTTTACTTTTCCAAAGAATTTCGTAGCCACATATGTTTTGTACAGAAAATTTTCCTAACTTACCGATATTATTACCAAGATATTTACATATTTGTTTCTTTGCAAACATGTACATGAATACCCACGTTTAATTATTTGATGTATATTTTTCTATATCAGAACTAAAATTCGGAACTAAAAATTTTAAATAATGTCATGTTCCACAAAATTTATGTATTTTTGATGTCGTTGCCTTTATGTAAACTTTTGAAAATACGTTCTAGGTAGTCAGATTTTCGAAACTGTTTTCTCTTTGTTATTGGGAACTATTTTATCT
>KK120491.1:333824-446863 GCA_000611955.2 Stegodyphus mimosarum | reverse complement strand
TTTAAAGTCCCAGCAATAAAATTGCTCAATTATGTCCTGGGACTTTTAAGCCCCAATTTTAAATTTAAAAAAAAAAACTTTTAATATGAGATGTTTCTCATACATAAAGAAATATAATAAAGTTACAAACTCATTTTCAAAAAATAAAGTTGTTTTGCACATAAAGGATTAAACCGCTGCCATTGTCATGTTCATTGGAGACACGGTGACTGGGCACTGGATTCCAGATTGTTAACTGATGAGTCCATATATAATCTGAACAGTGATTCTAGACGTTTTTTGTTCTGGAGAGAGGAAGGAACGTGCAACTTGCCTTACCTCGTAAGTGAAATATCCTTTCCACAACTGTGGTTTAATGTTTTGTGGAGGAATCATCACAAATGGCCACACTGAACTGAATACTTCAAGGAGGTTCTGTAACTACTCAGAGATATGTGGACAACATATTGGAACATTAAGTTAGACTGTTTAGGAGTGCTATTGGCCCACAGATTTTGCTAATGGATCTCGATGTTCATCCTTATCAAGCATATGTGGTGTCGGAATACTTGCAAACAGAAGATAACATTCGAATGGATTGGCCACCTTACTCACCCAACTGGAACCCAAATGAGCATTTATGGAATGCTTTAGCATGCCAAAGGCTTCCCCGGATCCTTCCAGGAGCTGAAAAAGCACTTTTAGATAAGTGGAACTGGCTTGCAGTTCTACAAGACTTGATCAACACTTTTGTAAAGTCTGTGAAATCGAGATGTGAGGTATGTAGATCTGTCCGAGGTGACCATACACCATGTTAAAGAAAAAAATTGTCCATAAGAGGTGACTTAATTTTTCCAGCATTTTCAAATTTCCGTAAATTTGGTTTTAATTATCTGCAAATAATCAGCTGCCAAACATTGTAATTTATGTTAATTTATTAAAATTATTATTTTACTTATAATTATTATTATTATTTTAATTTTGTATAAATTTCTATTAATAATTTTTCATGAAGTATCAGTTATGTTTTATTTCTGTCATTACCCTTTGATTTTGATGACCAGTGTAAGTTTAAATCTATCAGTTTGATAACTTGAATCAAACTTAAGTAAGGGGGAAAATCCTATCTTTCTAGTGCTAAGCATTGGTAAAGGGGTACCCTAAGTATTTGTGTTTAATGTAATCTTTTAAGTATTGAATTACTGATTTTGCTAGTATGAATAGTATAACTTCCTTTGATTGATAAACTTAGTTTTCATGTTTCATTGATTTGTTTTCTGAACTTATCAATTTTTCAGATTTAGCTGTTTTACAAGCTTTTCCTTGTAGATCTGGCCTTGGAGATAAAGACAGTGCTGCTCATGTTGAAGATGAAGTGAGTATATTTAGAAGCTAGCTCATATTCTGCTTATCTGTGTGTGGGCATGTGGGCAAGGAAGAAAGAGTGGGAAGCGAGCATGCAAATGACTAACAGACATAATGAATTAGTAAAATTAAATTTTAACTTTAATTTTTAAAAGCCTCTCAAGTCTTTTATTTAATCTATCTGTTATCTATCCTAATCTATGCTTTTTCCACTCTTGTCTCTGTTAAACTGTCATATAGCCAGCTGCTGCTCTCTTTCTAGTTTTGGTTCATATGTAAAACATGCCTGTTAAATTGAACATCCACTGCATCTATCTCTGTTGCTCGTACTGCATTGTTGTTTCATTATTCAATAAAATTATACCTAAATAAAAATGACACCAGCCATCCAGTATCATCTAGTTCTTTCTGTTATTTGTCACCTCGTCAAAATTTTTATTACATGAGAAAAAAAGACCAAACTTTTGCTGTTCTTGCTTTGTTCTTCATACAAATATTCAACTACTCTGCCCTTCAAAATAGTCCCCTATGGTGTCAATTCACCATGTCATTTTCCTTCCATTTTTGTAGTGCTGGACAGAAATAACTTTTTCTAAGATATCCAGTACTTTCATCATAGTATCTTGAATTTCCTCTGTGAACTGGAAGAGGTATTTTCAATGTGGTTTTGAACTTTGGGAAATAGAATGTCTGCCATGGTCAAGTCTGGAGACTAGGGTAGGGTATAGCAGAAGTGCAGTATTTTGTCAGATAACTGATTACAAAGAATGATGCGTGAACTGAAGTATTGTTATGATGTAATGTTCATTACTGATTCCCCCACAATTCTAGTCTCTTACACACAACATCTCTCAGTCATGTTAAAATTTTTTGATAGACTTCCTTGTTTTCTGTCTGACCACATGGTTCAAATTCATTGTGCGCAATACCTTTCCAATTAAAAAAAAACACAACTATTATTCCCCTGATGTTTGAACAATTCATCCGTGCTTTCTTTGGTCGAGGAGATTTTCCAAACTCATTATGAGGACTGCCTCTTTGTTTCCACATCCTATCCGTACAGCCAGATCTCATCTATTACAGTATTTGAGGAATTCTTTGAATGTACAAGCAGTTCCTGGCAGATTTTAACTCAGTTCTGCTTCTGATCATCTTTTGTCAACAAACATGGCACAAATTTTGCACTGACATAATGCATTGCTAGTTTTTCAATCAGGGTATGATGGCAAGCTCATACACTTATGCCATCTTTTTCAGCATTCTCACAAAAAATTAAATGACAATTTTGATGAATTACTGCATGCACACTCTAAGTATGTTGATTGTCTGTTGATGGGAAAGGTTTGTCCATCTTGGATCTGTGGCAACTGAGCTTCTGCCGTCCTTAAAATACTGAAACCAATCATAGAGCTGAGTTTGTCTCAATCAGTCATCCTAGCATACATGGTTAAGCATAGTTAATGTTTTCAAGAAACTCCCCAGTTTTACAAAAAATTTCACACAGACATGTTGTTCCTCCAGTTCCTTATTTTTGCTTTTTTATTAATCTGATGAGCAGCTTATGCACAACCTCACTCAATCAATAATTACTTGACAACTAATGCACAGACTGGAACTCAATAAAAAGTAATATTATTTTTGTAGTGGTATAACTCTTTGCCTTTGCTCTTCCCTTCCTCCATTCATATGTTAGTACAGTACATTAAAATCAAGACTTGTTTTTATCCCATCTAATACAAAAAATTTTTATATATTTATTCCCCCCCCAAAAGGTGTAATGACTAAAATTTTCATACTTTGTAAAATATCTTATTAATTTCATTTCTAATTTGGAGTATAAATCTGTGATCAGTCATTCAAGAGACTTGAGTCATGCAATTTTTATCAACACTGAAGAGTCACTAGTGTTTATAAAATTAATAATTATTAAAAATGCTTTCTTTTTCTTGCTTCCTTTCCTAGTAAAATGGAAATTAAAGAAATCTGCTATGTGGTTAACAAACTTCAAAAGTTTTTTCTGAAGTGTTTCTAGATCTTTCCTTTAATAGTTTAAGTAACATCTGCTCAGAATTCAGACACTCAGAATTGCTCAGAATTTGACACCAGTTTCAAAATCAAAATGTTTGCTAAAATACACTACCTAAACATGTTCCAAAATGTTAACTTAGTTACTATATATGTAACAAAAATCTTATCTAACAATTTTATTTCTAAATCTAGTACTCACTCATAATTGTTTTTATTATAGATCCGACGCTCATTAGATAGGCGGCATCTGTCAGTTGTCGGTTGGTATCACAGTCATCCTACATTTCCGGCTCAGCCTACAATTAAAGATGTAGATAGCCAAATGGAATATCAAATCACAATGAAGGGTGACAGTGATTCCTCCTATACTCCTTGCCTTGGACTTATCTGCTGTAAGTCATTTTAATTGTAATTATATGTAAAATTATTTATTCATTGAAATGTAGAAATCACTAAATACACTCTCTTTTTTTTTTTTTTTTTTTTTTTTTGTGCGATAGTATTCTCTTTGTATGTAGAAATGATTAAATGCATGGCTCTTTTTTTTCCAGTGGTATGTGTATTTGCATATGTTAAAAATTGTTTTCATTCTGGTGCTAAATGAAGATAGCATAAAATAAATTCATTTCCATCAAGTCGTGCAGCACTTTACAAAATTCCACAATTTGGTGTATCATCAGTTGGTTGTGTGCAGTTTGTCATAACACCTATTTATTTCTATCACAGTTTGTTACATCATTATTTGCAGTATATTTATGATAATGATTTCCATAATAGTCAGTTTTCTTGCGTTGACAGAAGAGTAGTTCCACATAAACCCCAACCAAAAATGCAACACTGGAACAGTGTGACTATTTCCACGTTACAAAGTTTAAAAAATAAATTTTTCCACTTTATTCAAATGTCTTCAGAAATAAGGGCATGCATGCTACCTCAGGTTTGGAAAGAATTTGTTTTCAACTTTATCAATCACATTGAATCAAACTTTTTATTTTTGATAAAATTTTATGCTTTTCACAAAGTTGGAACTACCATCAGCATCACAGCCTTGAATATATTAAGCATCGAGCATAATTGCAATTATAGAATATATTGAACATAATTGTATAAAATGCTTCAAGAAATGTTAATTTTTCTAGGTTTAGTAACATAACGAAGCATAATTTTGAAGGTTATTTAATGCTTATAAGAAAATGCAGATTCTTGGACACACCGGTTTTGATCAAATTAATTGCCTAGGACTTTAAAGCAAATATATATCCAAGCATTTAACTCACACCTTTTAAAAATAAGCAAAAAATCAAGACTAGTGTTTGAAATAATGTTCATCAATTGTTCATATTATTTAAGATCCTCCTTTCACTGAATTGTAAAATGTATTGTAAAAACCATTGCGATCTCCACCCGATCTTCTTTTTCCATATCACGTTAAATATTCTCACCTCATTCATCAAGAACTTTAGTCAGACATAATGCAAAATAAAAATTTATCCTTATTTCAATATTTCAAATGTGCATACTTCTCCTCGACAGCCAGTCTCATCTTCATCTATGCTTCTCCTTCAGATTGACATGTGCAAGGTTGCTCCTTATCATTGTCATGTAGTCCCCCCCAGTTCCTTTGATGGCAACTCAAAAGAATATTATGAGAAATACTGTTTCAGAGGATCCATGCTGTTGAGGTTTTTTTTCCCTTCTCCCCCTCCATTAACAAAATTAGGATATAAAATTAGAGAAGATTGAAATGTGATTCAAGATATGATGATGCTTATATATAAAAATCAAATAGCAATAAATATATGAGAAAATTTTCAAAATGTAATGGAAAAAGCAAGTCTTTTGGGAATGTGAACATGTCTTCCTGATTTTGTGACAGTTTGTGTCCTAGAGAGTTCAGTAGCAGATTTATTTTGTTGAATTGTCTTTACGTCTCTGTTTGGTTTCAGTTCAGGCAAACAATCTGAAACAAATAGGCTGGTTTTACACAATCTGTGGATACAGTAGATTTAAGGCAGTTTATTTCAGTTGTGAAAGTTTTGTCTGTTCTAGTAAGGACTTTGTGCGGACCTGAGTATGCCTGGCAGAGTGGTAGCTTTACTCGATGAATACGTGAGTATACATATATATGTACAGTATTTTAAAGTAGAACTTACATAATACTTATCTTAACTATGTGCAAGTGTTGCTGTTGAGTTTAGTTGTTGAATTCTGTGCAGAGATCAGTGATGATTTGAGTGTCTCAAATCATCACTGATCTCAGTTGGATATGGAGATATCTCAGTTGGCTTTATCATGTCACCAGGCAGCTTATTATGCTAATTCGTTATTCATTCCTGTTTCGAATGTCTATGACAAATGTCATGTAGCAGTTGTAAATAAATATATGGGAAAATACTCTAAAATTGGAACAAAATTTAAAAGAAAAAATTTTCTTAAGAAAATTTGTATTGCATTGGTTTTTACATTGTTCCTTGAAAAATAGTTTTCATAGAGTAATGCAAAAATTTCTTTGAAAGTAGATTTATATTAAATAAATTCACAATTTTGATAAGATACTGTTAACAGATAGATTTGAATTAAATCTTCTCCTCTGCAACATTTTACATTTTCAGCTGCATTGTCAGAGATTGCAACAGAGGAACTTAAGTAATGTGGATGTTACTTAAGAAATTTAGCCTTGAAATTCTCACTTATTTCTGAGAGGTATACATATTAACTTTTCGGTATTATGCTTATTTTGATGTTATCTGTAATAAGCAGTTTGGGGAAATTGGTAAGGTTGTACACTTCCTTTCTCAGATAGAAAATTTTAAAGCTAACTGCAAGCTATAATTCAGTGCTATGTACTCTTTTTATGATTTAATTCCACTAAAATATTAGTCTGTTTTTAGAGATCCCATGCATTACCTGCTTAAAGCAAAGACATAAAACTAATTAAACATTTATTTCTTAAGGAATTATCATGCATATTAATATTAATTCTTCTCAGTAACAAAATTCTTCATTAATTAATATTTCCAGTGTTTTGAGAGAAATTTCGATGTATTCTATGCAACATCAATTTAATGTTCATAATTTATATAAAAATCTATTTGACTTTTTGGCCTAGTATGTGATATAAAGAAAAGTTTATTTTCTATTAAAAAATGAAAGAACAATTCAAAACAGAATACTGTTTTAATTCCCCTGAATGGTAATTATTTTTCCTGTTCTGCATTCTAATGTGTTTTTTAATATTGTGGTGTGTAAGTAAATAATTATTCTAACTCTATTTTATAGTTTAGTTTAATATTAGTATCAACTTTCTTCTTCCTCCTCCTCACTTCCCTTTTTTAAGGAATGTGTATATTCTGTTATCTATAGAGAATTAAATTACCTTTATTTATTAGTTATATAATGTTAACATATTCATTTCTTAGATATTTTTATTCCCATGCAATACTGGTCATCTTATACATAAGAATTTATACCTCTTATTTATCTTATTAATATTACATTTCTTGATTTTATTATGCAGATTATAAAAAGTGCAATTTATGCTAACATAATATTAATGTTAATATTTTTCATTTGCACTTCTGCAACTGAGGATGGTGATTCGGTAAAACCATCGAAATTAGTCCTGCAAAAATTTGAAAATATAACACTGTTTTTTGTTGTTTGACTTCTAAATTAATATTTGTTCGGCGTGTTATTGTATCTTAATTATGACATTAATGTATTATATTAAATTCTAATCAGTAAATAATGTTTTGTGCTTGTAATTTTGAATAAAAGAATGTATACTTCCAGCTCCATATGATACACAGAGACCTTCCATGGAAGCCGATTATCTTGCATATTGGGTTATGCCACCACCAGAAGTAAGTCCATTTTCTCATAAACTACAAGATGCAGATAAATGAATTTTAATAAGAAAACCAATATAAAGAAGGAATTTCTAACAAAATGTCTAATTACTGTTCCTATATGAATACTGTTCCTATCTGGAGAGCTAAGACAGATGGGGGGGGGAATTAATTAAAAGTTATAGAGCATGCATGTCCAAATTGTACCTCTCAAGTTCCTTAACTATAGCTTGCAAATCACATGGAAAATCTTTTGCCCCCTTAAATACTTTTTGCCTGCAATTAACAATAGTTTACCTTTGAAATGCAGTTGCTTTTTCAAGTAGAGATCATTCCCCAACATGTTTCTTTGTTAATTAGTAGTTTAATATCTTAATTTATATTATGTGTGTAATGATTTAATTGGCTTCAAACTTTTCTGTAACAAACACAATGACAACCAATTCCATTTCCATGAATTATAATTACCTTGTTATTTTAAGAGCAGGTAACAGACAGTGGGACAATACAAAAATCATTTAAAAAATAATGCATTCTTATTTTGCTCTCAGATTTTTCTTTCAGGCAGCTTCTCTTTACAGCTTTCTCTTGTATGTTGAAGATTTGCTGTTCCTTTTAGGGTATTACTTTTGTCAGTTTGAGGATGTCTTGAATAATTCATTGAAAAAACTCATTTCTGGAAGGAAAGACACAATCTACACTTGGGTTCTTTAGAAAGAGGGAAAGTATTTAAGGTCTGATGGATTTAATGTGCAGACTTTATGGCTGAAAGGTGAAGTACTTCACTTAATCAGCAGATATGTCACAACCTTCTCATGTTTTAACATTCAAAATGTGAATCACTAAGCAAGACAGATAGTTTTTGTGCATTCTTTATAATTTTCACAGCCATTAGCTACAATATGCTGCTATTACACTTTTTCTAACTTGAGCCCTTATCTTCTGTAATTAAATCAAAACATTTATGTATAAAAGCTCTTACCTGGTTCTTGATCTTCTGAGCTTCGGTGAGAGTAATTGAAAATAATTTAGATTTTAATCTTTTATTGACACATTATAATGATAGACACTTCACACTTGACAAGACACATTTAGCTGTGTTCTAAAACCTAGCGAAATAAAATCAGTTCTGAGTTCAAAGGAATGCTATCGCTATCTATCAGCTGAGTTTGTAACATCCTCCAGGGCCAACAGTTCTTCAGAAGATGCTAGTATTCATTAAGTGTTGACTGAGAGTTCCAGAGGACATAAGAGTTGCACAGGTCTCCTAATGAGAGTTCCATTCGAAAGTCTTACCGTGCATGCACAGACACAACCATTATGTACAGAATGTAATTCTGTCACAATACCCATTCACCATAAAAGTCTAAGCACTTTGTTATCTTTTATCAAAACTACAGTGTTCTCTAAGTTCTGTGAACTGGTTTACTGATCGTGATTGGTGAGCTGACCTAAGCTCAAGAAGATATAATGCCTTCCATCTTTTTGAAATTAAGTAAATCTTCTTGGTATCTTCTCATCTTCAAAAGTTAGGATTCGGAGGAAGGAATTCCTTTAATTCCTTTAGTCGCTTGAGGGAAAGTCAATAATCATCGTCCAATTAAGATATGTCCAGGTTTTAGTGGTTCTGTTTCATTTGGATTGCTGAAAACGTGAGTTACATTTTCAGCCCAGAGTTGATAATTGCCTCCGTCTCTATCAATATAACTTCCAGTTCTTGAAATGAAACTGATGTTCTTCCTAAGATTCTCCTCAGAGACATCTTAGCTGACCTCAGTAAGCATTCCCAAAAACCACCCCACCAGCCAACTATTTCGACAATAAACTTCCATTTGATAGATAACTTCCCAAATAAATTTTGCACTTCTTCCCCTCTCATGATTTTCCACAGCAGATTCAGTTCTCGATTTGTCTTGTGGAATGCCTTTCCATTATTGCTATAGACCACACTGCAAATACCTCTTCTTCCAACAAATTTTTGAAAAGCTTGTGGAAATGTCTCAGTGATTAAGTCAAGTGTTAGTTCCAAATGTATCTCTCTAGTTATGGCGAAAGTGAAGAGTAGTTCTTAGGTCTTCTTCATGGTATCCCAAGTTTTAATATATAATAGTCCTAAGTAATGTAATCCAGTCTTTTGAAAAGAATATGCTTCTGATATTCTCTCAGCTGACAGTGGTGCAAGAATCTGGATCACTGGCTTCATTCGAAATTTCTGGCATAAAAGGTATTTATGTATCCACGTTTTCTTCCTAAGATCAGTTAGTGTTTCTGCTACACCTAAATGTTTTACTTTGTCATGACAATCCTTAATGATAAGATCAGACAAATGACAAGCATTTGGTAACAAAACTGGATGTTCTTCTTGGTACGAACTATTAGCATATTGAAGACACTCTCCAATTAAAATTATTCCTCTTTCATCTAGAATAGGATTAAATTCCCTGATGATTGTGTTTGTTAGCACTGGTGTTCCTTTAGTTAAAGCCAAATATTCTTGTGGAAAGTACTCCATCTGTGTTCCTTTGATCTGATACTGTTCAGCCGCTGTTAAACGCCTATTTTTCTTATTGTGTGAATTCTTCACATAGTAAATAAATCTTTGAATCCAAGCTGTGATTCGTAATACGTTGCTAAGTTTGCTGAATTTCCATGTCTCACAAAGAGTTTCTGATTCAGTTCCTACAAAAAAAGTAATAGAATTTTTTATTTCATATTCAGCTTTAGACAAATCAGAAATTTCATTACTTGATTGCAGCCAGTGGTCTTCATCTTTTCTTATCCAAAGTGATCCATTCCACAAAAATTCCTTGTCCAAAGAGAAATGAATTGTCTTCTCTAAACAGCAAATCTGCGGGATTGTCTTTTCTAGAACAATGATTCTACCAATCTGAATTAGAAAGAGTTCTTATTTCGTCATCTCTGTTTTTTACAAGCACTTTAAATTTTTGAGAATTTCCCTTGATCCAATGAAGAATAATTATTGAATCAGACCATAAATAAAATTTAGTATCCTTCGGAAGTTCCAAGTTGTTTCAAAGGTACTGAAATAGTCTAGCTTCTACAAGCATTGTGAGAAGTTCCAACCTAGGTAATTTCATGCACTGATGCAACTCTTGATTTAGAGGCTGCTAAACCGAAATAGAGTTTCCAACTAAATTGATGTAACGTAAATAAATTACTGCTCTATAGGCTGTTTTGTTTGCATCTACAAAACAATGAAGTTGCTAATTAGGTAATTCATCATTTTCTTTTAGTTCAAATAAATGCCATGGACGTCACTTCGTTCAAATAATGTAATTCTTCACACCAATCTTGATATGTTTTCGCCAAATCTAGTAGTAAGGGTTCATCCCATTGCAGTCTTCTCTTCAATATTTTTTTAAGTATCATTTTTGCCCCAGTTGTGAACAGCGAAATAAGTCCAATTGAATCAAACAGCTTTCCAATAGTTCTTATTACGCCTCTTTTTGACGATTTGATTTCATATACATTGTTCATATTCATCAGTAGTTCTACATTGTCAACGCATATACAATCTTCCTCAGAATTCCAGCAATAACCGAATATCTTACAGATGGAAGTATCAGAAGCAGTTTTCTCATTGAATCGATCTCGAAGTAGACGTATATTTGTTCACCATTTTTTCATGTTAAATCCAGCTTCTCCCTAAAATGAACTTCATCTGCCAATGTACTTCAAAGGCAGTTTCTTCATCTTGCAAACTATGAATAAGATCATCAACATATAATTTGTTACTTAGGATTTGGAACACAACTGGGTCTTTCATACTCATTTACATGGTGTTTCAATGTTGCATTTAGCAAGAATGGACTTGGCCTTAATCAAAACTACTGCATCATTTTCAGTACTTCTGGTTCCATGTTTGTATCATCTGTAATCCACATAAATCTGAGCAACATCTGTCTTCCAGTGCTAATGCTATCTACAAGAATGCACTTTCAATATAAGCGGCCAGTGCGACCCTGTTCAATCTGAATTGCAGAAATAAGGTCAACAAATCTGGCCTTAAATTCAGACCAGGGTTCAGACAGTTGTTAAGGGAAGCAGAATTTATTACATTATAAGATGCATCAAAAACAATTCTCATTTTTGTAGAATTTCAGTTCCCATTTATCTTCATGAATTACCTTGTGAGGCTTTGTTAATAAACTTTAGTTTTACTTTCAGACGTACTGAAATCAACCTTTTTGGCTATTCCTTCTGCAACATGCTTTGAAATGATTTCCTTATACTGATTAGGAAGAAAGGATTTCTGTTAAATTTATTAACTAATTTTTGAAAACATCCTTGGCAGTGGCATTGTTATTGGATAAAAATTCAACATTTTCATTCAACAGAAGACTGACTTCATAGCAACCATTAACCATTTTTATAGAGCTTTCGAATTCTCTTAAAACCTCTCATCTCATCAAATTATTATTGCTCGTGATTCCCAAACTTTCTAAATCAAATATTTTCTTTAAAATCTCCTTTTCTTCTATGTTTTCATTTCAAACAATAGTTTTCATTACTCTAACCGCCCTAGAGTTCGATCTGATTGAGGCATCAGATCTGTTGAACACATGCCCAAGTTTCATTTCCATTCCCACTAATGAATCTGGCATTCGTTTTATTTTCCCAGTATTGATAGTCCAAAAATAATGTGAACCAATTAACAATGATGATATTCGTAAGTTTTTCAGAATCTAATTCATCGGGCATTTGTATTTTCATCTGCCTACAGTAATTTCTCTACCAGGTGCTTTAACTATAGCTTCAGAAATACATCTTCAGGAATTAATTTTACTAAAACATCAAAAAGGATTCCACTGTAATTATTTAGTTCTACTCCAGCTGTTGCGAGACTCTGAATCTGAATAGTAATTGTCTCATTCCTTCAAGTTCGAACATGATTTCACAGGAATTGAGCCTAAAAGTTTATTTACATGTGAACATACAATAATTTCAGTTTTACCAAATCGTTCTTTTAATAGTTCAACAGCCAAATTGTAATTATTTTGCATCAATGTCAGTCCTTGTATACATTTTAATGTGGTATACTTTAAGAACGATTTTAAATAGTTAAATTTATCAATTTTTAATAAGTATTTATTTTCATGGATTGCACCTTCAAATTGTCCCCAAAATCCCTGCCAGTTTTCATATTTGCCATCAAAAGATTCTATTTTTGATTTTGGTAGTTGACATTAGGATAATTAATAACTGCCCCTTCTTCAGAAATTCTACAAGATTCATTGTGTGCATCAATTTTTCTTTTGTTTTCACATTTACGGTTAAAGACCTTTCCACTTTCTATTTAGAACTAATAATCTTTTTGCAGTATTCCTGGCTTGTCAGAACATCAGCTTCAAACATTTCTAAATCACTTATAATGCTTTCTGTGGTAGAATCTAGCTGATAGATCTGATTAGCTTTTTCTTCTAAATTATATTTTAAATCATCCAAATCATCATAATCAATATTGTCCCTTTTAATGTAACATTTATTTTATTCACAATTTGAGTTAAAGTTTGAATAGATTTTCTTTTACACTTCTCTAATTCGGTTGGTTGTACCATTTTCAATTATTACAGCTGCCGGTAGTTTGGCACCAGTTGACAAAACAGATATAAATAAAAGCTCTTAACTGATTCTTGGTCTTCTGAGCTTTGGTAAGAGTAATTGAAAATAATTTAGATTTTAATCCTGTATTGACACATTATGCCGAAGGGCACTTCACATTTGACAAGTCACTTCTTACACATCTAGCTACATTCTAAAACCTAGCAAATTAAAATCGGCTGAGTTTGCAATAGTAATGATACCTTCTGAGTTTGCAATAGTTATTCTAAGTAGAGGTCATAATTTGATTCATCTATCATGTTGAAATTTTTGGGGTCATGGGAAGGGAGAACTTCTTCATTGCATAGACCATGATTTCAACTTTGGTTCAAAGTCTGTAGAGAGTATTTCATCAAATTATTCAAGACAGAAATCTTTTACCATCAAATGTTCATTTCAATTTAGTCACAGTAAGGAATCCATCAGATACGAATGTTTTTTCCCTGCAAAGCTTTTCTCAAAATGCAGAATAGCAGTACCAGTGAAACTGACAATAGATTGATATATTACTTTTCACATTACTCAGTATCTTGTTCCTTTCTTGTATATTGCAGGTATCATTTTTCCTGCATCTGTCGACATTTCTGATCTTCCTGGTTTTCAGTCAATTTGTGCGCCTGTCTTATTCTTCGCAAGGGCAGGAAGCCCAATAGAAAGCTATTATCATCCACTGCCCGATTACGACAAACTTCACAAATGCACTTGTAAAAGTAACTGTAAAATCTCCTTGGAGTTTTGTCGCAGAACTTCCAGTTTTGAAATGTAGTCTTTCTTTTCTGCAGTCACAGCACCCCAGACACTTGCAGACTCTATTTCAAACATCTGTCACTCAAGAGGATATTTGCTTTTGTCTCCAACCTTCATTTGCAAATAATATAAATGTATGCAACTTGTCCTGCCATTAAAGTTGCTAAAAATTAAAATAATACTCCTTATACATCATGTTAAGCACAAAGTAGATTGGAAAATTTGTGGCAGTACATTTGAATGTGGAACTCTGCCGTTTCATCATCAGACAGTCTCATACTGAACGATATGCATCAATCATAAAACTGCATAAAAGTAAAAAAAAAAAAAAGAAATACAGAAAAAAATTACGTTCATTATATACAAACAACAGGATTCTTTATTGTTTAACAAATAAGTAACATCTATGATATTTATATTGCTTTTTTGCAAAAGTCTGAATTATGCATCTGAGACGTGAAAGACCATTTTGTTTTTCCTCCCAATGGCAGGCACTTGCCTATAACGGCATTGGCCACTACTAAGGCCAGAAGTGGGGACCATTTTAATGTGGAGGCACCTAATAGGCAGCCATCTTTACCTCCTGTGAAGGAGTTGACAATTTTACATCCATGCCTTCTCCGGAATTCGAACCCAGCCCTTTGGTATCCCAGTCAGACTTCCCTAACCACTAGACCTCTAGGCGGCACGTGAGAGACGTGATGAGAAAGCTCTGGGAATTTTTGAGTGAAAGATCTTACGTGGCATTCTTGGTTGGGTTGGATCATGGAGAAGATCTAATTTAGAACTGTATATAGTTTACAAACAATCTGATATTGTAAAATTCGTCAAATTACAGAGACTTAAATGGGCTGGCCATATGACTAGAATGAATGAAGATTGTTGCTGCAAGAAAATCGTTCTGGCAAAGCCCATGGGAAATAGACCTTGGGACAGACCCTTTCCTCCCAGATAAAATGGATTGGTTGCCAAAAGTAGCAATGTTTGGAGAAGACTGCTGGATAAGGCCAGGGTCGAGTCATTGAAGAAGAAGAATGGTATTTATACTAGATTCTTCTTCTTAATTAGTCCACCTTAAACTTTTCTTAGGATCATTTTTGATAGTTTGTCTATATGCTTTGAAGGAGAATAGATTCCAGAATAATATAAATAAAGTTGACCTTTGACATGCAACACAGATAAGTGTAATGCTTTATATTAAACCTTCTATAACTCTGTATATCTTTCAAAGGTTTTCAGATACGATTGCTACATTTTAAAATCTTACAATAGGAACAGTGCAGGTGCTCTCATTTTGGAGATCATGGTTCTTTTACTAAAGGCTTCATCATTGTATCTGAAACACTCTATCTCTGTTCACCAGTTATATAAAGACAAATGACATTTCCTGTTCCGCTGTATATGGGTCATCTACCATTATTATTTAGGTTTGAGATTTTAAAATACTGGAATTTAATATTATAGTAGTGGAATTTAATATTAGCATAAAATACTGAAATTTAATATTAGTATATAATACGGGAATAGTAGTATATAATACTGGATTTTAATATTATAGTAGTATTAATATTAATATATACTATTTCAGTGTATAGGTTTTTTTAAATAATAAGAAAATTATTTAAATCTCTAAAAAATCCTATAAATTCAGTATAAAAGTAAAGCATTTAAATATAACATTAAATCAATCTTTTTTTTAATTATTATTATTGTAATTTATTGTATTGTTGTAATTTAAAGGGATGTTATGAGTTTTTTTCGGAAAAACGGGTAAAAAATGATTGAGGTTTAGGGGGGATGATTGGGAAGCAGGGGTTGGGGTAAAGATTATAAAAAAATATTATACAAACAATAATTTTAAAAAAATATTTTATTTTTTTTATATTTGATATGAAGTTCTTGCTACAGCCAAAATCTCATCATCATTATCTTCAGATTCACTTCCTTCACTCAAGACATCGTTACTTTCATCGCTGAAACTCTCTGATAAACTGGCATATTCAAAACCCTCAGATATGCTCATTATCGGATAACTTTTTCTAAACAAGTTACAAAAGCATTGTAACTTATGATAATTAAAGCAATAAAAATTGATATATTACCTTTTCTATACCAAATGGCTGCTTTATAACAAAGAATTCCTAACAAAGTTATAGCTAATCATCAAAATGCACCACATGATTTACCCAAGAAAAATGCCACATAGTACTACCATCTATGGTAAATAAATTTAATTATAATCTAGCCTATCTATTTTTACTAGAATGGATCTCAGATGGGCATTAGAAATAAAATAACATAAGGTATAAGATCGCCTGTGGCTCACACGGGCATGTGTAAATTTGCCGGTAACTTTTGCCTGTGTCAGACATGGGTAGATGCATTAAGGGTTTAAAAACATAACCGGATTAAGTAACTTCTTAGGAATTTATGAGGAGAGAAGAAATTCTACCTCAAAAATAATAAAAGTTAGCATAGATTACTTGAAATAACACATTTGCAATATTGTTTAAACATTTTTCTTAATTGTATGTTTAAAAAATTACCTGCAGTGTTGTAGAGTATATAATCTTAACTTTATTCTTATGCCTGAATAATATTTTAGCACAGGCCTCATGAATATGGCAGGCCAATGCAAATGATTTACAGCATAGCTCATGACTCATTTCTTACCCAGGATTTGTTGATGGAAATGGTAAGTTAAAATTTTTAACAATCATAGTTTTATTCCTTTAAGATTGATTTTTCTGTCCCTTTAAAATTACTTAATTTTTAAGCATAATTTCCTTGAGTGCATTTATTTCCATTTGTAAATAACTGAATAGCACCTGAGTGAATTTTTTAACAATTCTCATAATTTAGCCATTGTTAACACTGAAGAAATGTTTTTATATTTTTAAAATAAAACTGCTTATTTCAAGAGAATCAGATTTAAGGATTCAAATAATAACATGCCGCTGGAAGTCACAATTAAGGGACCAAAGAGCAGCTCATGTGTGACTGCATACGAATTATTAAGATTTTTGCCATGTATAATAACATAAATACGAACAGTTTTACTTTGTCCTCCGAAAAGGCAACCCTCCTCTAGGCAGATTCCCTCTTGTACCCGATCCTAAGCAGATATCCCTCCTGTCCTTAATCAGTTAATCTGAAAAGTTGCTAAAGATCTGATGCATATTATACTCAGTACCCAGTTCTCTAAGTATGCATTCCCAGCATTCTCACACAGTTTGACACATGATTTGATTCTCAGATAAATTACTATGTGATAAATTGACAAATATTAAAATTCTGCCTCTAATATTTAGTAGTTTGCAGTCAGCACGATGTTTGTTTTTATAACAAAATGTGTTATAGGCTTCATCCATTATGCAGCATATAGCAAAGATAGTATTAAAACTTTATAAATTTATGTATTATTTATTTTCTCTATGATTTAGCCTTTCTTGTCAGTGATTGGTCAGAATAACACAAACAATCGGGATGCAAAAACATTGCTAAAGGTAATTTTTTTAAATGGGGTAACACAGAAAATAGCGAACCAAATTTTGAAATTTTGACTGATGAAAAATGTCATTCACTTTGTTGATCCAGAGAAAATAGAAATTGCAGTGATGAGGGTGATGCTGAGCACGGCAATGAAATAGAAATGGATACTTTGAAATTTAGTCATCCTAAAGCCTTAAATCTCTCCTGTAGATCTTTTATTCTGCAAAAATGGACATGGTTGTACAGCTACTGATAGAGTTGTAAAATTATTGTAAAAGGGTAACAGATTGCCCCCAAAAGAACTGTCTCAGAAAAATGCACGTAAGAAATTTGACAAAATTTCACATGTTAGGTAAATTTTGAAGGAGTTCATTTATTCCTAATTTTTTAATAAACATGAAATGGATTATTTATTGAATAGAAAAATATAAATTTATTTACTAATAAAAGAATTTATTAAAATGTTAATAATGATATTTGGGTGCTTATTTTTAGAATTCCAAATAAACAATTTCAGAAAATTTGCCATGTTTTAAAATGTAGTCTCTGTTAACCAAATTTTTGATTATCTAAGGTGGTTATACTTCCAGTTATCTTGGATAACTGAGATTCCACTGTATTTAAAGGTTGTTGTTTTATAATCTGAGTGCATTTTGCTCTAAACTAGAAGCCTTTATTTGGTGAAACTTTTTTTTCATTTAATTGCCTTTAATATGGTTTGTACATAAAATAATCATGTTTTTATTCACAATCTGTCATTCGAGCAAACTGATTAGTGGCAAGTGGATAAATCTGAGAAAATCTGCCAGTTTACCTTAAGTTCTATTAGCTATTCTATCTGAAATTTCCATTGTTTTCCTCGTGCATATCTGCCATAAAGGCATCTTCCAGTGCTAAAATACTCATTCAGCACAGTCAAAGTCTTGACAGGGTCTCTTTAAATAACCACAGGTCACACAAATTTTAATATTCTATAGAGATTTTTGGCTAGGCCTAGCAACAATAGAATGCTTCACCGAGTACAAATGCTGGTAGTCGTATAACAGGTGGTACAGCAATTCTGTTGGTGGTAAGTAAGACAGATAGCTTGAGTTCTTGTTACCATAATCTAATCATCTAGCCTTTTTTATCAATTTATCTAGCTTTTACAGTTTTCAGTGTGGTTATTCATATTGGAATAAGGATTAGAATATACTGGGGAAGCAGAAATAAATTATATGTGTTAAAAGTTTTGGAATTAGTGAACGTAAATCAGGGCTTCGAACTGGGACTGAACAGAAAACCAGAAAAAATCGTTATTTTGATTGGGGGAAAAACTGGAATTGAAACGGAAAAAAAATATCCCCTCGAGTTCTTTTTTTTTTTTTTTTTTTCCATTTTGTTACAACATTCAAATTAACAATATTTTCTAATTTTACGTCAACCATAAAATTATCATTTTCACATGTACATTGGGATTGAAGTCTTGTTTCAATGTTCTTATACTCCTCTATTTCAAGTTCTCATGGAACTACTTAAAAAAGGCAGATAAATACATTTAAATAAACTAGAAGTACTAATTCTGAATGAAAAATATCAGTCTATGTTAAAAGAAAAAAACAAAGCAAGATTTTGTTTTTAAATTTTATCCCTTTTCATAGAAAATGCTGTTTCTATTGATAAATTAAACAAATTTGTTTATAGGCCAAAAAGTCAGCATAAAGGAAAAGCAAGAAAGGTTTTACAAAAAAACAATGTGTCACATTCGAGGAGTATTGTACTACAGCTAGGTATATGCTGCCTTGTAATTTTACATAAGATGTTTATCATAAATTAAAAAATTTTAAAGTTCTGGGAGATATTTTTTAGAACAAGGGGTTCAAATTTGGGGGGGGGAACCTTCGCTATGTTTTTGTCGTCTAGTTGGTCCAGGGCTATGTTCTTTTAATTTTTTTATTTTTTATACCCCAAAATAAATATTTTAGAATGGGAAGACGTAAGAAAAATACAAGTAGTGAGTGTTTTACATATTTTAAAACAGAGAACATCTGTAATATATGCAACACAGTTATGACTGGAAATCATGCTTCCTATTTAGAGGGTCATTGAAAAATACATCGTTTTAATGAATATAAAAAGTACAGTTAAAAAAGAAAAATGATATGAAACTAAGAGATGAAGCTGCACTGAATACTAATGGGTCTAGCGGGGTACAACAAACGCTAGATAAATATGTCAAATCAGAAATTCTGAAAGTAAAATTAAACAAGGAAAATGTTATCAAAGCATGTAATAGGACTTATCACTGTTAATGGCTGTTCATTCGAAATGTTAGAATATTCAGGATTTAAAAAGATTTTAAACCCAATTGTTAATGCAATAGGTTACTTTACACTTAATTCAGAAAATATAAAACTATTAAAAACAGAGACAATTGATAAAATTGTTTTTGAAATAAGTAAGTAGCTTGAAGAAAACAGTAATTTCTTTGAAAATTGATATAGCAATCAGATTACACTGATCGATCTTGGGAATCAACGCTCAGTTGATAATTCACAGAAAAACAGTGTTAAATACATTGGAAATGACAAATTAAAAGATAAACATACTGGTATTTGTAGTGTATCGAAAACTTAATCCTAATCAGACTTAAAGCTGGTGTAGTGCCAAGTGCACAAAATTATTGTGAGAACCATAACTAAGGCGGGAATGTGAGTAATTGTAATGATGCGTATGTAGGCGAGGATGATATCTTTTGTACATAATAAAGTAGCATGTAGTTTAATAGTGTGTCTTGTGAAATAATTACCTACAAGGATACATGACATCTGGCGACGAGGATATCAGATTTTTAAAAATAATACGCCTTCGCGACATGTTTGAATGCTATCGGAATACACTTGGATAGGAGAATTCCACGAAGACTGCTCAAGGTAAAGCTTTTATAATCATTTTTCTTCCAGAGGATTTACCATGGAGCGGCTCGTAACTGAGTTAATAGAGCAGAATGGAGCTCTAATGGAAAGACTTACTTCAGCTATTACTCCACAAATGGACAATTCGAAACTTTCGGTCCAGTTCGAAAAATATAATGAACATAAAGAACAGTTTGATTCATTTTTAGAGAGATTCGAAAGTTATTTAGATATACAAAATGTTTCACAGGACAAGCGTGGGAAAGAACTGATTTCCAGTTTGTCCGGAAAAATGTATAATCTCTTAAAAAACTTGCTGGCTCCCGATAATCCTTCCGATAAAGATTATGATGTGCTAAAACCACATTGAGAAATCGTTTAAATCCTAGCAGACATGTATTTTTAAATCGAAAGCAGCACGAGGGGGAAACAATCAGTGTGTATATGGCAGAGTTAAGGTCACTTGCCATACCGTGTGCTTACGAATCAAAACATGTTAAAGACGATGTTGCGGGATGTGTTTGCTAGTGGGCTAAGAGATAGGGCGGGCTATTCTGGATAGAATTTTTGAGCAAGATAGTGTTAGTTTAGATGACACTTTAAAAATAGCTTTGGCAATGGAAAAAGCATTAAAAGGCACAAACGAAATAATTGCAAAACCAGTGCAAATTAAGGAATTTAGTGCCAGGAATACAGGTAAATCTAAGTCTGTCACTCCCAAACAAAAGTTTGAAAAACAAAACTTCGTAGCTAAGAGTGCTAAAGGCAAGAGGTGTTCGCGATGTACTGGGACTGACCATGATAGAAATTCTTGTAAATTTAAGACAAGTATCTGCAGATTTTGTAAGAAAATCGGGCACATTGAAAGGCCATGCTATAACGCTAAAAACGCTGAAAGAATGAAAGCAAAACAAAAACCATTAGATGTAGGAAATGAAAACTCAGTTCCTATAAACAGCATACATTCCAGTGAGGTGAAAAACAGGAAACTGCCCATAATGGTCCAACTGAACATAGAAGGAAAACCAGTAGCTATAGAACTGGATACAGGGGGTGCAGTATTGGTAATGAGTTTAAGAAATTTCCGGCAAATTTCGAAAAAGAAAATTCAAAATACAAGTCTGGTATTTAAAACATATAATGGAGAAAAACTTAAACCTTTACATTGTTAAAGAAAAACCTTGATACAATCAAATTCGCTGAAACAACCTTGAATTTGGCGTACATTTACTAAAAACACTCAATCGATTTTGAGGGCAACTACAGGTCCCTCCTCATCAGGAGAACAAAAAATTTGGAAAAGGGAAAGCAACCTCAGTAACGGCTTTTTTATATCCTCGGGTAGAACCACGTGCGAGGAGACAACGCCATCTATCGGCAAAAATAATAATCAAGAATTATAGTAATAGAATTTTAAAAGTGCTAGGAAGGACTGTATTAGACTTAAAATAATTCACTAAACATGCTAAATCTTTGTGAATATGAAAAGCCTCAAGATAATCCAATTGACCAACGGAAGAAGCTTTTTGGATAATTTTTGCAGATCCAAAGTCAAAATTATGATTAAATTTCCAACTATGATACGCTATTGAAGACTTGTTAATTTCGCTCTTTCAGACATAAGATTCATGTTCCTTGATACGAAACTTTAACGCTCTTTTTGTTTGGCCAATATATCTCAAGCCACACTGACACGATATACTATGAATTCCCCAAGCATTAAAGTAAGAAACGCAATCTTTTAGTGTCGAACCGTGAATTTTATTGATAGGGGAGAAACTGGCCTGAAAATTGAATTTGTGGAGAATCCGTGCAACTTTATAACTAACAGAAGGATAAAATGAAAGCACGACAAGGTCATTAATATTATTTCTAACAGTGGAAATAATTAAATTCGTTGGTAAGCAAGGATTCTGTGGAGTAAACTTTGAGCGCACGAAATACATAATAGTAAAAAGAAGCCATTTTTTGCTTAACAGGGTGGCATGACTTAGCATGGGGTGGTAAACAAACTGCAAAAGGTTTACGGTACACAGTAGTGCTAAAATCAATTTCATTGCGGATTATAAGAATATTAAGGAAGGGGAGGGAATTGTTGGATTCAATTTCAAGAGCGAATTGGATGGCTGGATCAATTGAATTTATAATAGATAAAATCTCGGATAAATCATCTTTATTACCATCAAAAAGTGTCATCTACATAACGAATCCAGAGATGAAAAGATAGTTTATCAAATAATTTTACCTCAAAATAGTGCATATAAATGTCAGCAAGTACAGGACTGAGAGGATTACCAATAGCTAATCCTTCAATTTAACGATAATGTATCATGATAATAATATATTATCGTCAATATTTATCTATATTTATAGAGTGGTTCTACCCGAGGGTATAAAAAAGCCGTTACTGAAGTTGCTTTCCCTTTTCCAAATATTTTGTTCTCCTGATGAGGAGGGACCTGTAGTTATCCTCGAAATCGATTGAGTGTTTTTAGTAAATGTACGCCAAATTCAAGGTTGTTTCAGCGAATTTGATTGTCACATTGGCGTGTTTCTCTTCTATTCCTTGATACAATTGTTGCAACTCTCTGGGTTACAACGTGCAGGTTCAAAAGAAATAATCACAGCAGGGATTACTTTAAATCAAAATTTTTAATACAGATATCTCATTACTAGCGAAACGTTACACTACTACTCTCTTACATAACAATTTCTCCGTCTCTTTTACAGTTAAAAAAAAAGTAATAATAAAAATAGTCCTATCCCGAGAGGCACTCCTGTTGGCGCCGCCCGGCTGTTGCGTAATCTGTCCTAATGGAGCCGTCTCCTACATACTCCCCCTCTTTGAGTCGACTTCAGTCTGACTCAAAGACATACAGTACCTGGTTGAAGAGATCCAATTTATTAGGCACCTTGATGACACGTCCAAATCTTGACACTTTACGTAGAACATTAGTAGAGTCATTCAAAGAGTCATTATGATCAGAAAGTTCATCACTAGAAAAAGAAGAAAAAGGATTAGTAAAAGAATTATTCTGCAAAGTATCAGTGGGGGTGTCCGTTAATTGCACTTCCAAAGGAAAGACCCGCTGAATGGGACGTAGCAGAACACCAGCTTGAGTTTTCAATTCCACAGTTCTCACCTTGCCATCTTTTCCGGGAATCAGTCGAACGACCCTTGCTAAAGGCCAATGCATCCGTTTTTTGACGTCATCTCCGATTAGGACAATTTCACCCAGCCGCAGCTCTGATGATGGACCTTTCTGAATTTTATTCTGGACGAGAAGGCCTAAATATTCCTTCCTAAATCTATGTCTTAAATCATTAAATAGTTTTTGGCGATGTCTAACCCTCCTTCGAAGATTTTTTGAATCGCAGAAATCAACATCGGGAACACCTGAGTTGCGATTCTCGATGAGAAACATAGCTGGGGAAAGTGGGACTAAATCATCTGAATTTTCGGACAGATAGGTAAGAGGTCTAGAGTTAATTATTGACTCACAGTCGCACAATACTGTTTGCAACTCCTCGGTTGTAAGAACTGCGTTACCGAGTGTCCTTCTCAACAGTTCCTTTACCATACGAACTAACCTCTCCCACCAGCCGCCCCACCAAGCAGCTGTGGGGGGATTAAATTTCCATATTATGCGTTCTGTAGCCGTTTGCCTCAAAATTTTTTCCCAATCGATGTTACTTAGTTCTCTTTGCGCTCCTCGAAAATTAGTTCCGTTGTCGGAATAAATTATTCTCGGTCTCCCCCTTCTGGCTACGAATCGTCTCAAAGACATCAAGAAGGTGTCGGTAGACAGTGATGAAGTCAATTCCAGATGAATCGCTCTATATATTGCGCACGTAAACAAAACAATCCAAACTTTTTCACCTCCCTTCACGTACAAGGGTCCTGCCAAATCAACTCCAACCACCTCGAACACTGCAGCGTCATTGACACGATCGCCCGGCAGGGGCACCGATTCGCAACCAGGAGACTTGGCCTTATATCGATGGCATCTTACACAATTTTTTACGACTTTCCTGACTGCTCTTCTGCCCCTCACTATCCAAAATCGTTCCCTTATTATTCCGAGGAGTATTTGGGTACCAGCGTGACAATTTTGCAAATGATAATATTCGATCAGGCGCTGTGTGAAAATGCACTGGCCTGGTAAAATAATTGGACAAATAAATTCAGGGTTGTCTGATCGCTCTGTAATACGGGTTTTCACCCTTTTTATACCCTCTCCGTCTGAAATGAAACTCATATTAGGAACAGAGTCCGCGGAGGGAAAATACCTACTTTGTACAATTTTTACGAGAGTTTTTTCTGCCTGTTCCATTTCATGAACGGTTAAATCTCCAGTCTCACGAAATGCACGCTTACTTCTTGCATTTTTTACAAACCGCAATACCCATGAGACTAGTCGAATGATGGATTGATAATTTGAAAACCTAGTAGCATACCAAGGTATTTCCTCTTCAATTGAATTAAGATTGCATAACCTGACTTTTCTTTTTTCTCGCTCTACCTCAGAGGTCTCGTAAGCCAGGCGGTCTGGGGGCCAATTTTGAAGAGGTTCCAGGAGCCAGGACGGGCCTTCCCACCAAAGAGAATCGGAAAATGAACGAGGGGAACTGCCTCTTGAGAGTAAATCTGCGGGGTTTAAATCACCTGGTACATGGCGCCAAAACTGAGAAGGAATCAGACTATTTATTTCATTTATTCTATTTGCTACGAAAACTGACCAATCACCACGGTTCTTAATCCACCAGAGTGCTACCATAGAGTCACTCCATGCAATAATTTTCAAAACAGGCAAATCCAAGGCGGCGTATATTGAGTGAACCAGTCTCGCACCAATACAACAAGCCATTAATTCCAAACGGGGAATTGTCAAAGTTTTTAACGGTGCTACCCTGGATTTGGCTCTGATCAACCGAATGTTGACTCCCACAGGCGTTACAGTTCGAATGTAGACACATGCACCATAGGAGCTCTTACATGCATCAACGAACAGATGCAACTCTGAAGTCTCATTTATTTCTACATAGCGTGGAATACTAATTTTCTCAAGATATTTAATTTCATCCCGCCATTTCTGAAAAGTTTTTTGAATATTGTCGGGCAAGGGATCGTCCCATTTTAATTTCATAGTCCAAGCCTCCTGTAATAATAATTTTGGTAATAAGGTGGTTGGACTCAAAAAACCCTGAGGATCAAAAATTTTATGTACTATAGCCAAAATATTACGTTTACTTATCTCATTGTCCATTGAGTAATTAAAATTACATTTCAATGTATCTTTGTCCAAATCCCATAAGATTCCAAGAAGCGAAGTTACACCTGAACTACGAGAGATAAAATTACCCGGAACATTACTTTCCCAACCCCGTAGATTAAAACATCCTCGAGCCATTACTTCTGTCGCCTTAACTATAAAATTTTCTTGCTGTTTGATATCTTGAACCCCAGTGACGCAATTATCGACATAAAACGAATGCTTTAATTTTTGGGTCACATCGTCAAACTCGGCAGGTGAATTATCCAAGAGATGCTCTATCGATGCTGAGAGTTGGAACGGAGATGAACAAACACCGAACACCACTCTACAGTGTCTGTAAATCATAGGTTCTTCAAGACCTGGAAGAAAAAACCTCAAAAAATCTCTGTGTTCTGGTATAATACTAAGCTGAAGGAACGCTTTTTCAATGTCCGATGATAAACCAATTGCATACAATCTAAACCTGTCAATTATATCAGGTATAAGTCCAATTAAGTTTGGGCCTGTGTTTAAACAATCATTTAAAGACGGCTGATTTTTCTCTCTGGCCGAAGCATCGAACACCGGCCTTACCTTCATTGTCTGGCTAGAAAGTTTTATGACAGGTCTATGGGGCAAATAATAACCCAAATTGTCAATTTCAGTTTCAGGAACCTTTTCTATTATTTTTAAATCTTCCCATTGCTTAAAAACTACCTTATAGTCATTTAACTGGTTTTTCTCTTTAATTCGCTGGCACATTCGGTGGTGCCTTCTAAAGGTCATAGACTTGTTATTAGGTAACAGGATTTCAGATTTAAAAGGTAGTGGCAATTCATATCGTCCATCAGGAAGAACATTTAAATTCTCTTTGAATTGCTTAAGGGTGTCACAGTGAGCAAGCTTACGTTTAACATCTTCTGTTGGATCTGTTATGCCAATGGCATCTAATTTCCAGAGTTCGGTTACACCAAAATTAGCACAGTGCAACGAAACTGCATTGCTGCATAAATTATTTTCTAGCAATGCTGGAATAGTGACTAAGTTATTTACTTTGCCAATCACAGTGTATCCGAATTTAGTCTCCACTACAGTTACACCCGAGTTCAGTTTCAGAGAGCTGCCAGTAATAATGTCCCCTATGGCATCTGCTCCTAAAAGCAATTCAATGTCATATTCTGTAGCTTGCAAATCAGACAAGGTAATATTTCTTTCTTTTAATTCTTTTAAGGTATTGTGATCAACTACTTTTGGAACAGATCCACATATTTTGTTCTGAGAAAGTACTTCAAAATTACGGCCATATGTACTTTCCAGATTTCTTAAATTAACATCAAACACTAAATGGGAATGAGGACTAGTCTCTCTCCCCCCAAACAAACCGTGTATAATGGTTTGTTTCGATTTGGGACGCAGTTGCAGAAACGTAATGACTCTGTCTGAAAGATAAGACTTTTGTGAACCACTGTCCAAAATCGTACGAACTTTAAGCTGTTTACCCTCAAATACAATTTTCAAAACAAGCGTTTGCAGATAGACATTTTCGTTAACAGTTGACTGATTAGACAACACATTACTTGAAATAACAGTACTTTCAGTGTCAATTGACTTTACAGGTTCTTTAGTAGAGCACATAATGGTATAGTGAAATTTATCACAACTTAAACATTTTACTTTACTTCTGCATGCCCGCGAACTATGTCCAACGCGTAGGCAGCGAAAACAAGCGTGCTTTTGAGCCAAAAGTTTTCGTTTATCCTCCAAAGACATTTTTCTAGCAGAAAAACATTCGGCAGAATGATGGGATTTCTCACAAAAAATACAACGTAAATTTCTCCTACCTGTATTATCTTGAACATTTACCAGAGCAGCAGCTGTAGAGCAATCCGGATCATCAGAATGTGGACGCGAATGTACAGAACGCGAAGCTCCCAGCCCGGTACGAGCGAGCTTAATCATCTCCTCACTTTGCACTTCGTTGCGAAGAAAGGATAAAAGTTTATCCAGGGAACGCGCACTATCTTGGTGTGGCGTATTATCTTCCATCGAACGACTTCTTTCCCATGCACGAAGAACAGTCTCTGGTAAGCAGGATTCAACAAGTGGCTCTAAAAATTCAGCAAATTTTTCTTTAGTTCTACCCAGACTTTCGAGTGCCATGAGTTTGCTCTCAAGTAAATCATAAAGTTCTGCTAAATCTCCTTTAATTCGACCAGCAGCATTCTTCATTACTATTGAAAGTAGATCCCGTACATAAATCTGAACCAAAAGTTCATCTCTGCCGAAGCGTTCCTTAAGTTGCGCAATCACCTTTGGATAATTTTCTTTAGTTGGTGGAAAACTTGTTACCAATCTTGCTGCTTTAGAATCTGCTACCACACACTGTAACAGATATTGAAATTTATCTTCATCCACAATAGCATTATCTTTATGAATTTTTTCAAACTGGGACCAAAAGGCAAGAAAGTCTTTCGGATCTCCGCTAAATTTCCTCAATTCTAGCTTCGGAAGCTTGAATTTCCTTTTTTGTTCACTTGCTGTTTCTTCCGTAGAGGAATCTGTTTTCTCTGCAGTTTCCAATAGCGAACAAACTGAGCAGAATTTATCTCGGTATTCCTCCGCTTCAGAAAAATCTTTGGAATATTCTTCTTGAAGGGTATCATCGCTTAGCAGCAAATTCGAAACTTCTTCTTGAGTTGTTTCTAAACGTGCGAATTTATCTTGAATTTGTTTAAGCAATGTACTGACTTCGTCACTTTTTAAGGTTTCAGTTTCGATCTTCTGAGTAATAGCGTTGCAGCAAACCGTGAATGCTGTTCGCAGCGACTTTCTTTTCGCTTTCAAAGCTTTGATATCCATATTTTAGCAGAAAATAAAAGTAGCGGACGCCAGAAATACTATGTTGCAACTCTCTGGGTTACAACGTGCAGGTTCAAAAGAAATAATCACAGCAGGGATTACTTTAAATCAAAATTTTAATACAGATATCTCATTGCTAGCGAAACGTTACACTACTACTCTCTTACATAACAATTTCTCCGTCTCTTTTACAGTTAAGGAAAAAAGTAATAATAAAAATAGTCCTATCCCGAGAGGCACTCCTGTTGGCGCCGCCCGGCTGTTGCGTAATCTGTCCTAATGGAGCCATCTCCTACAACAATATTTGGTCGAGAATGGCTTTCAGAGATAAATTTAGATTGGACCTTGATAAAGTCAATCTCTGTCTCTCAAAATAGTAGTTTAAATAAATTATTGGAACAATATAATGACATTTTTGACGGAAATTTAGGAAAGAGAAAAAATTACGAGGTTCAACTTGAATTGAAGCCAAATGCTTCACCAAAATTTTGTAGAGCTAGGCCTGTACCATTTGCGTTAAAAGGCCGGACAAATGAAGAAAATGATTGCTTGAAAAAAGAGGGCATAATTGAAAAGGTAGAAACATCGGAATGGGCAACTCCGGTAGTACCAGTAGTTAAGACGGATGGCTGTATACGACTTTGTGCCGACTATTCGGTGACAGTAAACCCGAATATTGTTATGCATCAACACCCTTTGCCGACCATTGAGGAAATATTTTCATGTTTAAGCAGGGGAAAACATTTTTCAAAAATTGATTTTAAACATGCTTATTCACAAATGAAATTAAACCCTGAGACTCAAAAATTGCTAACAATAAACACACAGAAGGGATTATATAAGAGATTAATGTTTGGGCTAAATGCACTGCAGGCAATCTGGCAACGTTACATAGATGGACTATTCCAAGGAATGGAAGGGTAAGTCTTCATGAATGATGCGCGAATAACAGGGTCTGATGATGAGGCACATTTAAATACTTTAAAACATTTCTTCGAGAAATGTAAAACTCATGGACTAAAATTAAATTTAGAGAAAAGTAAATTATTTCAGGATGAAATACAATTTTTAGGTCATAAAATTGATGAGAAAATATCAGCGTTTGCAAATGCCCCTAGTCCCAGATATGTCCAGGAAATTAAAAGTTTTGGGGGATTGGTTAATTTTTATGGAAAATTTTGTCCTAAATTAGCGACAATCGCAGATCCCTTATACCAACTAACTAAGAAAATCTCAAAATGGGTTTAGACGAAGGATTGTCAGGAGGCTTTTCTAAGCATTAAAAGAGAATTGTGTTCACAAAAAGTTTTGATGCATTATGATCCAAAATTGCCCTTAACATTGGCAACCAATGCATCACCAGTGGGGTTAAGTGCGGTACTTTCTCACAAACTTCCTGATGGAACAGAAATTCCAATTGCATATGCTTCTAGAACACTGACTGAAGCGGAGAAAAAATATTCTCAAACTGATAAAGAAGCCTTGTCAATCTTTTGGGGAACTAAAAAATTTTTTCTGTACTTAAAAGGTAGAAAATTTACATTAATTGCAGACCATAAACCTCTTGTCACAATTTTCGGCTCAAAGAAAGGCATGCCAGTTTTGGCAGCAACAAGACTCCTGCATTATGCTTTGGCTTTACAGTCATTCCAATTCGATATTATTTACCGTAAAACAAACGAGCATGGTAATGCTGACTTTCTATCACGATTACCAACGAACTCAGAGCAACTGTCTGTTCAGGATGATGTAACTATTTTTCAATTACAACAGATTGAAACTCTTCCAATCACTGCCAGAGATTTGGCTAAAGAAACTGAAATTGATGCAAAACTTCTTCTGCTATGAATACTTCAAAGCAGCGGTGAATTGAAAGAAAGGACAATGGAGTATAGTCTCCAAGATGGCTGTATAATGTATGGTCAATGCGTTTGTACTCCAAAATGATACCGTGAGAATGTTTTGAAAGAATTGCACCACGGACATTTAGGGACTGTAAAGATGAAAGCAATTGCTAGATCTTACATGTTTTGGATAAAGATGTCGAAAATATTGCTAAAAACTGTTCTGAATGTGCAAAACATAAAATAGATCCTCCTAACATCATATCATTGGGAGTATCCGAGTGCTCCAGTGGAACATATTCATATCGATTATGTAGGACCTATTTTTGAGCATATGTTTTTGATAATCGTCAATGCTCACTCAAAATGGCTAGAAGCCTATCCAATGAAATCAAGCTCGACTTTCAGAACAATAGAATGTTTACGGGACTTTTTTGCACGATTTGAGTTACCATTATTGTTAGTGAGTGATAACGGGTCACAATTCACTTCACATGAGTTTAAGATATTTCTACAGAGTAACGGAATCAAACACAAAACTACAGCACCATTTAAACCATCTAGTAATGGGCAGGCTGAATGGTATGTGTTTACTGTAAAACAATCTTTAAGAACAATGCAAAATTATCTGGGAACCTTGAGACAAAAACTCGGTACATTTTTTATGCAGTATAAGAACGCTCTGAATTTAACTACTCTGCAGAGCCCTGCAATGCTAATGCTGAAGAGGGAAATTCAAACAAGAATAGATTTATTGAGACCAGATCTCAAAGGGATCAGACAGAGTTCGAAAAGGAACCTACGAGTTTGCAGACCAAGGATTTAGAGTTGGCGTAAGAAAGTAAATGGCAGTAAGAAATTATCGCCTAGGTGACAGACGATGGAGATTTGAAACCATCAAATCCAAGGATGGGCAGCTATGGCTGTGACATGTTGATCAGGTGCATGATTGGGGAACCATAATTGATGATGGCTGCATACGTCCACCTCCAGCTCTCGTGATTTCCAAAGAGCCTGTTAAGAGTGGAGTTCCAAAACCATCCAAAGATAATAGCCACCAGGTAGATGAGTCTGTGTCGTCATCCAAGCCCAAGGTTTTACCAGATGTTCCATCCACTGGACCTGTTGCTATAACCAGGTTACCACAGAAACCAGCTGTGCCACAGTCTTTGCATCGGTCCAGTAGAATTCGATGTCCCCAGATAGACTACAGTTGTGATAAAGGGTAAGGGATATAGTGTATCGAAAACTTAATCCTAATCGGACTTAAAGCTGGCGCAGTGCCGAGCGCGCAAAGTTATTATGAGAACCATAACTAAGACGGGACTGCGAGTAGTTGTAATGATGCGTGTGTAAGTGAGGATGATATCTTTTGTATATAATAAAGTGGCATATAGTTTAATAGTGTGGCTTGTGAAATAGTTACCCACAAGGGTATATGACAGTATTTATATTAAAAGAATGGTTGCAAAAGTACTTGAAAAATACAATATTGATATTAAGCAAATTTATACAATCACTACTCTGACAATGGTACTAATTCATTTTTCAAGCTATTAGGATCCAATATTGATGACGAATCTTCAGTTATTGATTGAGAAAATGAAAATTTTGAAACTAAGGATCACGTTATAGATTGGATAGTTTTTTATCATAACTTCTCTTTCAGTAAACTTATCGGAATAAAACGTGCTGCTTATACGTTGAAATTAGGTGTCAAAGACTCTATAAAAAATGCTAATTTTAATGAGTTTATTACTGAAGTTCTAGGATTAGTAAAAAAAGTTGGGCATTCCATCTTTAATGCCAAAATTTAAGGGTGCTAACATTCAGAAACCAATTTTAAATTGTCCAACAAGATGGAATAGTACATTTAATATGTTGAAATGCAAATATTTTGACACATCTTTACTGGAAAGCAATTTAGATTATTATTTTGCAGACAGTAAATGGTAGAAAGTAAAATTATTGTTGAAACCTTACAACCCCTAACGGCAGCAACTTTGAAACTCCAACATGAACAATTAACTTTAAGTGAATTTTACGGAAATTGGACATGTTGCAAACTTAAATTATGAAATTTTAAAAATTTGTGTGGAGGTATTCAATCAATTATCTAACAGAAAAGCATTGTTAATAAAATGTGATAGTTTAGTTGGAGCAGTTTACTTTGATCCACATTATCAAATTTTGCTTTTCCCCTTAAAAGTACAGGGTGTACAACGTTTAAAGAATATTTGGAATAAAATAGAGTATCTGGAAAAGTCCAATTCAGTCGTAAATGAGGGGAAAAAATCTTCTACTGAAAACGATGAAGATGCAGGTGATTTAGAGAGTTTTTTAAAAAATAAAGAATTGGCTATGAAATCACATAAGTCTCCTATGTCTACCAAGATTGACATTAAATTTATTTTAAATAATTTTGATAATGTAAAAGACTCGATACAAAATATAATGTTGTAAATTTTTGGGAAAAAAACTATCTATCCACACTTGTATAAGGTTGCAATGGTGGTTTTGGCAGCTCTGGCTACCCAAGTTAGCGTTGGGCATTTTCAGGTTTGAAATTTATTCTCAGAGACAACAGAAGTAATCCCAGTGAAATCAGGCTGGAATATGTATTAATAATTACAGGCAATTTTCATATGCTAAAATAAGTAAATAAACATATTTTTATTGCAAGGCCTAGCGCATATTGTGAGTGGCAAGTGCTAAGTGCCAAGGATACACGTAATCATTACAATCATGAACAAAACTGTCATATGCAATTCAAGCAACGAAAAGAATGCCAATGCTCCCGGTTTCTGATTGCCGCTTGTATTGTACAATTTATTTAATTGTATCAATTTACGTAGTGCACAATTTAAAAAAAATTAAAATGTGATAGAATTGCATTTTTTGTTTACATAAAATTATGCTATGTTACATATAAAAATATATACGCAGACAATTACTTATTTAAATCTGAACCAAACCGGAACTGAACTGATATTTTTTTACTTGGAACGAAAACCGAAACAAAAAAATAAGGGTTTGTTAGGATACATAGAACAATTACTAATGACCCTTCTGCATACATATGAATGCATTTTTGCACATTTTCACCTCTCATAAAAACAAAGAAATGTAATTCCTCAGAAAAAAATAATTGTAATAAGGACCATAATTTCCCCTGACCGAAAGTAATGTTGCATACTTATGGTGTTGATGTATGTGATTATGGCAAAGCCTCCAGGGCTATCTGCCTAAGAGAGGGATGCCTTCGTGTTGGACTTTCTAAGGAAAACTGGCTCATATACATGATATGCATGGGGAAAACACAAAAATGCCCATGCTACCAGCCTGTTTGAGGGATTTGAACCTTGGGCCGAACTACCAGTGTTCAGCAACTTTGCCGCTGGTGTGCCTATTTCGCATACTTATGAGATGATCGAAGTGCGACTGTGATATTCTGTCTCTCTCCTGCTAAAATGTAGTTTTCAGCTGCTGAATTGTTTCTGTTAGAGAAAAAAAATTATCAGCAATCCATCTTCTGAGAATGCTCCAGACATATTCCATTGGTTTCATGTTTGGGAGAACATGCTGGCTAACCATCCAAAGAATTCTTTTGTCAAAAAAGAAGTCATTTACTAGCTGAACACAATGTGGCATTGCTTTATCATAAGGTAATGAAGTCATCCTTTATTGCTGCAGTTTAGAAGCTACAAAATATCTGAGGATCTGCAATATCCTGAGCCAACAGGGATTCATTTCTGGTGATGTACCGGTCAGTACGACCATTAATAGAGATACTAGTCCAGGACATCACGCAATTTTCTCCAAATCAGACACATCTATTTACAAATTCAGGGTTATTCTGTGTGCCACATTATCGCATTGTGCATCATTATTATCATTTATTCTCAGGTTGCACATTAAAGTAAGATTGTCTTAAAAGAGATTATGCATCATTCATTTGCTTCATTTGAGATCTGTGAAATTGGTCACTTTACTTAACCTGTTCCGCCAAACTAAGTTAATGGCACTATGTCACTTTAAAGCAATTTTAATTGAAACACTGGTTCCAGTAGTCCTCAGAAAGTGCTGATCTGCCTTCATTTTATGTTTTTGCATGCGTACAATTTTCTCCTAGTCTTTACCTAATGTTTTGAGTTTCAAAAAGCCGATTCTGTAATCTGAAAATGACATTTCATTACACTCAAAAAGCTTTGACTGTAATGTGTTATATTTGTCCCTCTCAAAGTGATTCGTGCCTCCAAACAATTGATTCTGCTGAATCATGCTATTTACAATCTCACTGTATATCCCATGATTTTCAACGGGCAATGTAGAAGCAGCAAAATTTGCGCTACCTGCTATTTCCATGGGGATGTATTTTTTTCGCATAAATGTGCAACATACTCTTTTCCATGGTTTCATTTTGCCTTTTCTGTGATTTTTAATTGTCTATTTGGATCTAGGTTAACAGATGGTGTCAGGTGTTCATATTTCTGCTAAATATACAAGCATTGCACGCTCTTTTCAAAGCTCAGATATGTCTGTAGTTAACTCTCAATCCCATGAGACTTAACTGCTCGACATTTTTCTAACTATATACCCCCAAATCCTATCAAAAAAGAGGCTATTTGTTGCTCCAAAAAAAAAAAGCTGAAACTGGCAAAAAAATTTTGCAAAGAAAAGCAAATTTGGTGAAAAGATTGTAAGGTAGGATTTTGCTTCGAGCCTTGTTTCGAAGTTTATCATGCTAAACTTCATTTCTAATAAATGTTTTATAAATATTTTGCACATTTTCATTAGCATATACATTTTCCCTTTGTATTTCATAAAATAAATCATAATTTAACCAAATTTTTTGAAATTTTTCTTTTATATGATTATTCTTCAATTTAAATATTTCGACAACCTTTATTTATGATCAAATTTCAAATCTACATATATTTTAACTCTGCATAGATTTGAAATATGTAATAAAAAATACGCAATTTTTGAACTTATTTTAATAAAAAAATTACGCAGCGAGAGGTTTAAGACAGCATATTTATTCACTACTACAAAACATTCAATGCATGCCAGTTGTTTCTAATTCTGCAGGTCACTTTTCACTTTTTATTGCAAACATATAATTTTCAACATCACAGACAAGTTTATAAATTTGATTTTTTTATCTCTCTTCGCCCCCCCCCCCCCCGCAGTTTTTTTGTTGAGAAACTAGTCAATTGTTAAGTTGTTTCATACTAAACATCTTCCAGTTGTTTTGAGTGGTGTACTGTACATGTATGAGTAATTATTATACAGTTGTTCAAAAAATACTTTATTATTTTTGTTTTGCTGAAGATCTCTTATAGAATCAAATTTTTTTCTTGTAGCGGCTCATTTCAGAGTACTATCGTTCAACAGGTGAGGCTATAGATTTCAATGCAGATCTTGCAGGTAGTGGATCATACTGGGAAAAATTACAAACATCTCTCAGAACAAAACTTCCAAGAGACCTTATGGTGACTGGAGCTCAGTCAACAGCACAAGCCCAAGCAGTGACACATTTCTGGGACTTTCTCAAAGGTCTCATAATGACGTAGCATATTGGTTCTTAGAAACATAATTCATAAAATTATCTCTTGTCACTTTTAATGTTCTGTAAATGAGATAAACGTCTACTTCTTTCTACAACTGTGGTATGATGAAATATTTTCTTTTGTATTTTGTTCCTCGACTTTCACTTTTTTTAAGTGTCTGCAATGAAGATTGTGATTCATTTTAACAAAATTGATGGTGGTGAAAATAGCCATTGAAATAATTTGTGGCAATAGCTATTCTATATAAAAGCTATTCTATTTTAGCCACCTCAATATTATTCTGTGATCATATTTATTTATCAAGTCACTAAGTGTAATTTTTCTACTGTTCATTGACATATTGATTTGAACCATATTTTAAAGACATTTAATTTCTATTTTTATAGAGTATATATTATATTTAATTTTTATATGTAGAATAATCAGCGTATAATTTTTATAAAATTAGATATGTTATGCAAAAGAAGAGTTCCTCCATATTTTGACATAAACATAAGATACCTTGTTTGCAAAGAAAGAACCATTTAAATAACAAAAAGAAAAAAAAATATATGTATCTTATGATAAGCTTTACATTCCAATAATTATTTATATACTTCTGGATTATTTTATTGTTATCCTTTACACAAATACATAAAATGTAAATATTAAAATGTATTATCTGTTATTGTTTCATGGTGTTCTAGAATAAGGGTTTATGAATAGTGGTGTTCCGGTGTTCCTCTTTCTTTCTGTGAGGTAACCGACTTTGTTCGAAGGTCGTTTTTCAAAATGTTTGTTATATTTCTTAATTTATGATTTTGTGGTGAATTGTCATCAAACTTTAATATAATCATTAATAAAATGAACAAAAATTCATTGTTTTGTGCCAGAAAAGTGAAAATTGTAGGTCAAAATTAACATAAGCATTAATCTTTGCTGGCACAGATAAAAAATTGTTTTTGAAAAAAATCAAATGGTACACAAAACTCAGAGATGAATTGCTGGATGTAAACAAAACGGTAAATTTGATAAGTTGTTGCAAAACAAAAATGAGAAAATGTAAAACAAAAAATTGTGCCAGTTTCTCCAAAAATATTGAAATGCTTAAAATTATTTCATTTAAAAATAACATGGGAAAAGTGAAAAGCTGGACCTCTAATTTGCCCTTTAAATTTCGACATCCATGTGGCAGACAGTTACTTCTGGTTTGTTGTCTCTGGAAAAAAAAATCGTTTACCTCCACTTCTAATCAGCATATCGAGAAAAGAAAATTTGTTTTTCATAGCTATGAATATGGCCTTTTGAACAATATTGGTTGCCTTAAGTAAAAAATTTTCTTTTATTGCATATTTCTAGCAATTTTTACTAAAGACTAAATAAATTAATCATTGTGTATATAAATTTCATTATTTGAAATTAGTCATTATACTTAGGCAGCTATTGTGCTTTTTTACTAGTTGAGTGTATTTGACATAATGCATTCCAAAGTTATGTAATGAAAAGTATATTCTTAGATTGTGCTATTACCAGCTAATTTAATACTAAAACTGCAGCAATGATCAAATTGTCATTAAACTTTTCACCTCTGCCCTCCAAATTATTTTATCCACAATTGCTTGTTTTTTAAAACCGTTGTACAATGCATAAAACTTCAAAGCAAATAACACGTTATGATTAAATTTACAGATATTAATGTACCTGTAACCTTCACAGTGGTCAGTTTTTCCATCCACCACATTTTTATTAAAAATCTATGCCAAACTAAAGTTGCTTTTTTAGTATAGTACAAAGTCCGAGATCTGGAGTTTGGTGATTCTGGATTTCCGAAATTTCCGTATTTTGAAATATATAGAAATTGCAAAATTAAAAATATGAAATATTGGTTTGTAGAATAACAAAGCATTTATGACTTTAAAGGAATCAAATTTTAAAAAAAACTCAATGTTTGTTTGTTTTATTAAACATTACTTTCAGTGTAAGTTGTTAAAGCTGTTTCTTTTTTTTCCACTAATACTTTCTGTTTAATTCTATAGATAAACATGATTTTTGTTCAGTTAAAATTCCCATTTTTTAAGTCTTGGAAATGCCGAGTTAAAATTTCCACGAAACTATCAATTGAAATTTTTACATTCCCGAAAATCTCTTTGTTACTATCACTTCTCCACATTTGTTCACAGTAAATTTCACCATCTGTAGCATCCAAAAATCTAAGGCAAAATAAGGTTGCTGTTTTCCCTACTTTTGAAATAACAAGCCCATACTGCAACAATGCCATATTTTAATGCTAAGGCTATTTATTAAGGAAGGCAAGTACCAAATATGCTTTCACTTTGCAGATCCTGCTACTCTCCATAATTGCAAAGTCTTTTTGACTTAATCAAACATTAAAACTTTAATTTTGATAGTACAGTTGTAATAATAATAATAGTCTGAAAATAAGAATAAAGTAGATCAAATTAGCTAAGGAAGAGCTCAATTTGCTATGCTAACTACGAGGGTAAGTTGAAAAATAAGTTTCCCCTGTCGACTGTGGTCAGAGTTGTGTATGAAAGTCAAAAATAGAATGATACATTAAAGATATGGCATACCTTTATTTTTCCACATAGGTACCAAGTACATTGAGACATTTGTCATATCGCTTGATAAGCTTCAAAAAGCCCTCCAGGAAAAAATCAGGGCTTTGCATATGGAAGAAGCGTTGAACGACTTGTTTCACTTCAGTATTGCTTCCAAAGCACCTTTCCCATGCATTGTTCCTTGTGTGTCGAGGTCAGTTGTCGGGGCACCCATCGGGCTGACACTTTTCTGTATCGAAGAATGTGGTGGATGATGTTTTGAGCTCGCTCATGTGAGATTCCAAGTTCTTTCGCTACTTCATCGATGGTGATACGCCGGTTCGCTCTAATCATGTCATCCACCTTCCTGACATTTGCATCTGTAGTTTTCAATTTCGACAGGGTGTCACAGTAGGGCGTAGCATTGATGGTTCCAACCTCCAAAAAGTCCAGCAACAAAACTCCTTGGGTGTCCAAGAAAACTGTGAGGAGCACTTTACCTGCAGAGGGAGTTGTCTTGAACTTCTTTCGGACAGGTGATGACGGATGTTTCCACTCCATAGATGCGGCCTTCGATTCTGGCGTGAAATGGTGGACCCACGTTTCATCCCCCGTCACAGTCCGAAACAGAAGGTCATTGCCATCTTCATGGTAATGCACGAGATGTTCCAGGCTGACCCCCATGTGTTGTTCCTTGTGTGTTGAGGTCAATTGTCGGGGCACCCATCGTGCTGACACTTTTCTGTATCGAAGAATGTCGTGGATGATGTTTTGAGCTCGCTCATGTGAGATTCCAAGTTCTTCCGCTACTTCATCGATGGTGATACGCCGGTTCGCTCTAATCATGTCATCCACCTTCCTGACATTTGCATCTGTAGTGGCCGTGCGCGTCCGTCCAGCTCTCGGTATGTCCTCCACTTGCTGACGTCCATCACTGAATGTGCGACACCATCTCCGCACCATTTGCTTCGACATCACACCTGGCCCATAGACTTCCACGAGGCGGTTATGAATTTCTGTTCCTGATACTCCACGTGCCCATTCATAGCGGATAACCGCTCTCACTTCCTCCTTTGACCACGAATTCAAAACGCACCTTCTCTCCATACCTACCGGGGCTCAAATGAGAGGCTGGTCTCCGCTTTGCGCAGGCACTGCAACAGCGCCATCTGCTTGATTTGCAGCGACCTCTACCCAATGGTGTATCGGTGACTTGCGCGTTTTCCTGCTGTGTCGCCTTTCGCCCATAGCCGTTCAAAGCTTCTTCCATATGCAAAGCCCTGAATTTTTCTTGGAGGACTTTTTGAAGCTTATCAAGCGATATGACAAATGTCTCAACGTACTCGTACGAGAATAATAAAATAAAGGTATGTCATATCTTTAATGTCTCATTCTATTTTTTGACTTTCATACACAACTCTGACCACAGTCGACAGGGGAAACTTATTTTTCAACTTACCCTCGTATATCTAATTTATTCTCTCTTCGGGCTGTTATTCCAACAAAAGAAACCAATATTAGCAACATTCCACTCTAAATAAATATGTCTTAGAGCCTAAAGGTTTTTAAAAAACATTATTAACTTACCCCTCACCTCCACAACCACTCAAAAACTGAAAGTGTGGTCCCAGCTAACATTAATCAATGCATTGTCATTGGCCAAAATGTGATTCTTTAGCTAGCAAGTGTTTGAAGGTGACATACAGGCCTCTCAGTAGGGAGAAAAATAAAATAATGGCTTTTATAACACAACTGCCTTTTCTGGAATTAGGAAGGGAGTATTGTATTTTCCATTCCAATTTTGTTTAAAAAAAATTGCTGGTGGTCCAAAGGTATAGATACTGGACATCCAAATTTTAAACTTTGTACTGTATACTAAACTTTTATACTAGCTTTAAATAGTGTACAATTTTTTTTAGAGTCAGTATGATAATTATTACATTTATAAATTTAAAAAAACGTTTTGTTAAATATAAAAAAAAATTTAGTGTTAAATGCACTGAACAGCACATGAATTGGCAGGCGTATAATATATCTGTATTTTAGAATATAGACTTTTAATAAAATTTTGTAATGAATTAATCTATTTATTCCATCAAAATGTTGTTTTTAGCTGCCTGGCTGGCAAAAATTATTTAATCATTTATGTAAAGTAATATGTGTTATTCGAAAAGGAAAGTAATTCATGATGTTAAATGCAGAATTTAAAATTTATTTTACGGAAATAAAGTTGAAAAATATTGTAACCATTGTATGTACTGTCTGTCTACGAGAAGAAGAGCTCCCGCCACAATGTCTGATGGGTGGCTGCTGCTATAGCAACAGGGCTAGTATATTTCAAATAGGGGCGAACCATGGGTTGTCCATTCCATCTTCAAATGTGCCAGGATGCCAAACTGAAAAGTAAATCTTCCAAGACACCCCTACAGAAAATGGATCAAGGCTCGGTTTTACGGCAACAGACAGCCGCAGACTAACTGGCGAGAGCTTTTCTTATGATAGACAGACTGTATTGTATTTAGTACTGCAGCTTTCTTTTGTGGTTTACTAAATGAAAGAAATTTAATATCATGATAGTTACTGATCAATGGTTCACTACTTCTTGTTTTTTGCACATTAGTTGCAAAAGAAAATGTATGTTATTTATATATTGGTTTACAAATTAAAATTATAACACATGTATTTTAAAAAAATTATTTTTCTTATCAAAAGTAGGATTTGTTGTGTACTGATTTAACCGCTTGAGTGCCAAGGAGCAATTTTGTGCTTCTTCTGTGTTGCTCGAAAAGTGCTAGTGCTCTAGGCTGCGAAGCCAATCACAGCGAAACGCTTGGTTTCCGTCGATGCGCAACTTTACGGTTTCATTTTAGGTAAAAGTAAAATAGTGAGACTGCTGGTAAAAGAATGAATTTTAATTTCAGTCTGTTATACTGCTTCCTTTACATTCAGAAGCCATTGAATTGCTGAAGGGCATCAAATAAAAATACAATTATACTATAGATTACATAAAAAATTTGTGAAATTTTTACTATACATAACTTTAATACATGCGATAAAATATTTAAATAATATTTTTATATTATTTAAAGATGCTGATATCTGTACTTATGCTCAGAAAGATGTCGAAACAACACTGAATTGAAAGAATTACAACTTAGCCATATAAGAGCAGAAAACAGCACAATAGCACTCCTTGCCATTTTTAATCAGAGAATAAGACAAGCGCTGTTGCACTGCTTGACACTTTTAGAGAGCGAATATAACAAACAAAAAAGGGCGCTCCTTGCCACTTTTGGACGGGAAAACAGCAAAGACACATGGTACTCAAGCGGTTAGAAGCTTCATAAATGTTGAAATGCAGTAAATATTGCAACAAATTTTCATATTATTTCATCAACAAACAACAACTGAAAATCCTGTGCATCTGAATTCATTTTCTACACCCTTGTTCTAGAACTTATATTTATGTCGACGGTAATGTAAATATTTTTTTAACATGTATTCTGTGTAAAACTTAATAATGGGAAATTTTAGGAATGTTTTAGGTGGCTACATTAATCACATTTTTAATTTAATATTCCTATATTTAAGTTGGAAATAAATGGCATATTTATTTGACATTTTTTCCAGTTACAGATCATATAACTGCAACAAACAAAAAAAATTGACTAAGATTCCCGATTTTAGGAATTTTTTGTGAATAAATGGGCGAGTGGTTAGCACATTTTTAACAGTAGTGTAGGGGTATTTTCTGCATAAACTAACGTAATAAGGTAGATCTCATGGTACCCTTTTATTTATATGTTTTGCTCTGCTTATGAATGATATTCAATAAATTAACAATATGTCACAAAAACAACTTTAAGCCAGCAGCAAAAGCCATAATGGAGTCTAAGAGAAATCCTTGCCTTCTACATGCCATTTGTTAAAGCCACAACTTGAGGGGAAATAAATGCACCTTTTTCCAGAAAACTATGGAATAAACCAAAAAATAAATCCATTTTTTCTTCTTTATAATCAGAATAGTAGCCAAACCCTTGCTCCCTTTGTTCACATAATGCCCAAGAGGATGGTTGCCTTTAAGTAGACAAATTCATTGTAACTAACCATGCAACTTCCCATTAGAAGAAGCCAGAAGTTAACACAGTATGTAGGCCAAAATCAACCACAGTATTCTGTGCCTGAACTAGAAATGAAACAGTTATGTCAGTTAATTTTTTAATTAGGGAGTTTATTTATTGTTAAATAAATGTAATGTATATACTAATTAAAAAATTAATTTAACATTGCTCAAAACCTGCATTTAAGTTACAAGTGTAGAAATTCTAGAAGAATTTTAAGTTTGTTAATTATCTCTTAAATCTTGTTCTGAGGAAACCTCTACAATTTAGATTTCTTCCACAGTGTAGTCGATCACTTTTATTTTGACTTAAAAATTATCCAGTTTCAAGAAGTCACAAAGAACCATCCTAGATGTAAGAGCAGATGATATGATTTCAAATTGTGTGTATGCTGTGTTTAAATTTTAATGACTTTCGTAAAATTTTTAATGTTCTTTCGTAAAAAAGTGTCTATTCATTCCATCATTAGACTACCCATATAATTGCTTAATTGAAAATTTCATTTTCATCCACGAAAGGTTAAATGTTATACAGTTCAAAGTCCGAGATGTGGACTCGGGACCTGGACGATTCCAGATTTTCCAAATTTTGAATCATCAGTTTTAATCAAGTAAAACGAGATTCGTAAATTATAAATTTAAAATATGAAATAGTGAAGCATTTATGATCTTGAATAAATCAAAATTTTCAAAAAGAGCTCATTATTTATTTGTTTGCTTTATTAAACATTTCTTTCAGTGTAAGTTGCTTCATTTTTTGTGCTAATATTTTAATTCTGTAGATAGACGTAATTTCTTATTCAGTTCAAAGTTCCATTATTCAAGTCCTGTAACTGCTGTGTAAAAACCTTCAAATTTGCAGTTTTTCTTATAAAGTTTAGGTAGTGTCTGCCATACACTATTGGTGACGTATCATGAAATTGGCAAGTACTGATATGTTTTTCACTAAATTTTGTCTTGCTTCTGTTGCAGGCAGAGGAAGTCAAGCCTTAATTATATTAATTTAGTTAGTAATTACATCTATTTCCTACATATGCATAAGGCTTACCAGAGCATTTGGCTAAAGTCTATAATCATGGCCAAGTATAATGTCAGCAGAAAAGGTTACTCTGCTGTTTGCTAATGTTCCGTTACTCTCATTCAAAAAAAAAAAATTCAGTAATCATTGCATGAGTCATTTCTCAAGCTGCTGTGAGTTCATAGTCATAAGATGATGAAAGCAAAAAAATGATTCACCAGGTTTAGGAGTATAAGTTATTCAATATGTGTAAAATCAGTAATGAACTCTGGTTGAGTGTTGTTCCGCATTCATTCATACATGCATGCTTAAGGATTATTATGATGATTCATTGTTAGTCAGAGAATTATTATTCTGTGCAAATTTGATGCATTCCCAAATTCCCAGCAGATTTCAAGCTTAATTTCCCTGTGAATGAATGAGATGTTATGACAACAAAATATTTTATTGCAGCACATTTTTACATAACACAATAAATAAATAAAAATGAAACAGAAGTTTTAAAGTTTTTTAACCAAACAAACAATGCTTTTTTTTTAAGCTAAACTTAATTACTGTTTTTTTCATTAATTTTTTTGGGGGGGTCAAAAATGGAGAGGGGACAGGTAACTATCACCATATTATTTCTTTAAAAGAAACCTATATTCCAGTGAGAATATATAATAATATTAACCTTACAGTATATTATATCTTCATTTCTACTTCCCTATAACTTGAATCTTGCCTTTTTCTCTCCTACTGCAAAAGTGTACTTTGACTTTGCTGTTGATATTTAGACTTCTGTCTTGGTGCAAATGCTGATTGGTCAACCAGCCACTGAACACCTAAAATCTTGAACTTCCTTTTATGATACGATGAAGACTGGTTGTGTAGCAACAAAGTTTGACTTATGCTGATGTGAAAATCATGCTTTTCTGTGATTCTTTCCTTAAGGATGGAGATTTTTTTTAAGTGTAGAAATTTAATTTGAGTATATAGAATTTTTATCAGTATTACTACTTTACGATAGTAACACTTGCTGAATATCTAGTGGTATCTGTTGTTCTTTCCTTTTCTTCCAAACTATATTAAGTCATATATCATTAGCATTTACTTGCTTGCATATGTATCCAAAACTAATTTTGGGGACTTGAAAATAATAAAAGTGTAAAATTTTGTAAATTACGTGTTTTGTCAAAGTGAATTTTTTATCAATTTATTGTAGTTTAGCACAGAAAACATGGCATAACTTTAAGAATGACATGAAATTTTTTGTAGTTGGTTCCCCTCCCCCTTCTTTATAGGGACCATGGAAAAAGTTAAATTTTGCATTTTTCTAAAACCATTCTCCCTCCAATGCTGAAATTCTTGTCTTAAAATTATCTATCTTATTTAGAGAAACTTTACAACTGGATGTACAAGTGTGGGATTAATGGTTAAGTAATTAAAACCTAAAGCATATTGCCTTCTTTTACAAACTGTTTGTATATAATGCTGTTAACTGCTTCACTTATGATTCCTTTCGTTCAAACCCCCTGTATATATTAAGTATTTTATTTGTATTTTTTTATGGACAACTTCTCTTTGCTTTCACACTGTGCTGATGTAAGCGTTTTTGATATTATGAACTGTTAGCAACAAATGTTAAACATTTATAGTGTGAATAAATAATAATAAATAACGTAAAAACTCAAAATATATATGTAGTAAGATGGTTGTTTGTGTTTTAATATAAGCCCTTATTAATTATATTCTAAATTTTGTCAACTGTGTATAAGATATTGTGTATTGAATAAAACGAAAGTAAATATAAGACAATATTTTTTAAATAAAACTGCTAGCCATGTCAGTTTTTCCTTATATATAATGTTGTTTTCATATTTTGAAAATCTACTTATGTTCCATTCATTTTTTTATATGTATGTATTTTTTAAATATAAAGAATGTTTACACACTTTAAACATATTGTCTGATAAGCCAGTGATTTCACATGTGTAAATTTTCATTAGAGCGTCTGTTTTTATGGGCCTATCATGATTTGTTCTAAATGTAGAATAAAGTGATAAAATCTTCTGAATGACTACTCAATTCAATTTAAAAAAAAAAATCTTAGAAACAAATATATTTATTTTCAGAAATGCATTATATCTTTAAAGAAAACAATTTACATAATAAATCTTTGCCATGCATATGTCTTAAACAACTCTATAATAACTAATCTAGTAAGGCTTTCAATATCGAATTCGACTTTTACAAAAGTTTTTTTACGACAAAAATTTGTGCCAGTAGCGTGCAAAAAACGCACCCAGGTCTAGATTTTTAAAAAAGACTGAGTACTTTTAAATGCGTCGTTTAAACCAAAATAGCTTTCAACTTCAATAATTCAAAAATGCAAATTATCATTACAAATCGTACCAAAATAGCAAATCACACGAACAGGAGTTGTACGCAGTAATAATTTGCTTCAACAAACATGAGTACTAATCAGCAAATTGCTCATCTAACTGGTATCACACAGTCGTTTAACGCCACGTAGCTGATATTTTGCACGCTAAATGGCGCTCGATATCCTTCAAGCAGCAACAAGTAAGCATTCAGAGAAGAGATCGAAGCACAGGCAGTAGTTATTTTAAAGCACAAGAAAGAGCCATTTGTAAAAGTACTTCAGAGAATGTTCATTTGCATTTAGAGAATACTAAGCATTGTTAATATACTGAATGACACGCAGAATACTTGTTTTATTTAATTTGATTTTCATTAAACATTCAGCTTTTTTTTTTCCTTTGTTTTTAATTTTTTCTGACGAATGCAGTATTTACAAACGCACAACAAAATCAACGCGAGGAACACAGTTACGATTGACGATAGAATGAATGATTTTCCATATATATACAGACGCTCAATGTAAATGAATTTGACGAAACTTAACGCTTTATTTCTTAGTTTATAATGCGACTAAGGCGTGATCGTGTCTCGTAAGCACCGACTAGTTGAGGCAAGGCGTTCCGACTTCGAATTCCAAAAAAACCGATGATGAAGTAAAGGTCCGTTTGAGCTCGCGCCATTTTCAAGCAGCCGAGTATTTTTCACTTGTAATGGTCGATGTCATAGCCAACCCATTCCATCTGCAATAGGTGGTGTCGGTTTTCGGCTTCGACGTCGTAGTCCAGACACGCCCGAGCGGCCGCCACGTGACTTTCCGACATATCTTTCGATGCAAAGGCAGTGACAAATATGAAAAATTACAAAAATAACGTGGGAATGTTCTCTCGACCAGCATCACTAAAATGAACACGTGAAGAAACCGAAGGGAAAAGCGAAGATGTTAGTTCTTAATCGATTACAGTCACGTGCTGCCGATCATTCGAAGAGAATCACGTGACTGCCAATCGAGTGGCCATTTCCTCCGGAAGTGTCTTCCAGGCCCGGCGACGAGCCCGGACTATGTCCGAAAAAAGGGGATGAACCCATGCAAAACGGTCCTCGTATAAAAAATTGTTTTACAAAAAAGCGTTCGTGTAAAAGAAAGTAGGCGATGGACTAGGGCATTGGTCCGGCGGTCACTGATGCCGCTTCATGTGCAGCGCTAAGTGGTCGGAGCGAGAGAAGCAGCGGTCACAGAAACTGCACTTGAATGGCTTGGAGCCTGTGTGCTTCCGAAAATGGCGCGTCAACTCGTCCGATCGTGCAAAACGCCACTCACAGCCCTCCCACGTACACTTGTATGGTTTCTCACCTGCAAAACAAAAATCTACAATCAGAAAGAAAGAAAAAAAAACAGTTGGGAAGATTGCAAGAAATATCAGTATATGCTAAATTCATCCTAAACACCCAATGCGAAATTAAATAATGAATGAGTTTGTTAATCAAAAATTCGTTAAAGTTTTACAAAATATGAAACTGATAATAAAACAAATTCGGGAGTCCACGTTCGGGTGTAGGAGTACATTATTCAAAATTTGATGGCTCTAGGTACCGCCTTTTCTTTACAATGCGAGAAGCATACATACATTCATGCAGATTCTTTATTATTTAATTTCTTTAAATATAATATTTGGCAACAATTTAAAAAGTCATTCGCCGTTTATAGTGAAACGCCACAAAATGCCGTTTTCAGACTAATAGCCCTTTTGGGCGTAATATAAAATCTGAAAGCTTTCATATTTTTTATGCATGATTTTTTTACGATTATACTACTGAGAACTTTAATTAAGCGCTTTATTTTATGCAGTAAGTATTTCCCAAATAATACGACAATTTACAAAATACTGTCCATAACAATTTACATTTAACTGACGTTTCTTCTCAGAAACGTGACCTATCTCCCGTCTCTTAAATTCCGAATTTCCCTGCTGTGTAAAGCCATACATAACAATCAAGCACAGTAGTAGTCATCCTTAACGGTAAAATAAACAACATCGGAATATCTGGCGTTCTCGAAGAAATAACGAAAGGGAACTCTTTCAACTAAATTTGAATCACTTTCATCACCAGCTAGTAGTGTATCTCAGTATTTACTAATTTTTGTATATAGATCTAACTAGGAAAATAATTGTGATGTCAATGACTTCGTGTGATCAACTAACGATGAGATAGGTTTATCAAAAAGGTGCGGTATAATTACCGTCAAACTAATTGTCACGAATCTCATTCCTGACTACAGCTGATTTACTATCTCGGTTTGTTATACAGTGAAATACGTTTAACGCGAAAACGCTTAAGACGAAATGTGGATTAACACGAAATAATACAACGGTGCATTTTTTTTCCTCTAAACACGAAAAGATTTCCCTTCTGGGAATGAATAAATTACGGAAACACCAGCTGCGCAGGAGATATTTAAGAGGGGTGTGAAATCAAAGAGAGATGGCTTCATATATTTTGTAGAAAGAAGGAATATCCTCGACATAGCCAATTTTGTTCATCTAAGCTACTTTCACCCTCCATCCCCAACAAACGCCACACAAAAGCATCTCGTCTTCCGTGATTTGGCCTTGGAATTCACGATGTTCACCAATTGGATCCTAAAGTTAGATGAGTGATTCTTAGGAGAAAAGCGTGAGGTTGCAATGATATCAATAACTGTTCAGCTCACCCTAACGTTGTATTGAAAACTATAAAGCGTATCTTTTTGCCTCCGAATACATCAAGCGTCTTGTAGCCTTGTGACCAAGGGATTATACAAAACATTAAATTTTTCTACCGGAAGCAACTGCTTCGAAAATATTTACTCGCAATTGAAGAATTCTCGATCAATTTAATAGGTGCTCTTCATATGTTGCACTCTGCATGGAATTCAGTGACTCCAAGGACGATTGAAAATTGTTTTCATCATGCAGGATTCTCAAAAATATCAGATTCTTTGGGGCCAAAAGAAATGGAGAAGGAGAATACTGAAACTGTGAGGACACTTAATGAAATGTTTGAGAAAGTTTCTGTATTATTGGACTGTTCTATTGCATCATCGGAAGAATATGTTGCAGTAGATGATGAAAATGTGTGTACAACCCCAATTATAGTAGAAGACATTTTGGAGTTTGTTCAAAGCTAAAAAAATATCATTAATGCAGATTCCGACGACGAAAATGAAACGAATGATGCAACTCATGTTCCCACGTCATCCGAAATCAGGAACATCATCAAAAATATACGCAGTTATTTAGACGCACATTCCAATGATGAAATGAACAACAAAATGGACGACATCGAACAATTTGATGCTAAAAAAGACAATGCAAGGAAAAAGATCAGATTATTTCCCCAAAACTCAATAAATTTTTTGTTTTTCGAAAAACTTGAAAATTTTGTATTAAATTTCATTAAGTTCTTGTGGATGTTTTAGTTTAACTGATTTTTTTAAATACATGCATATATACATATCTATGTGAATAAAATACACTCTAATAAATCCCCCCCCCAATATCCTTTAACATGAAAAAATATTTCAATCCCTTCAGTTTCGTGTTAAACGATTTTCACTGTACATATTAATTTACTTACTTTTTTTAGATTCTTTAATAGAAATACCACAATTTAAATTGAATGTAAAGTTTTATAAGGAAATTATTATTTTATTAGATTCAAAATTTAGACTGATTTATGAACTTCTTTCGTGAATGTCATTGTATTTACTTCCTTATTACACAAAATGATTACAGTAAATACAGTTGTAGGTAAAATTTCGACTTCCAATGCAAAACATAAAACATAATCACAAACATAAAAACTACAGTATATAGATATCGTACTTACAAAACATATTTAATAACCTAATACTCTCACTTTTTTAGTATAAAAAATTATTAAAATTAATTTAAATGATTCCCAAACCTTCATAAAACTTTGATTCAGCTCATATTGAAAAATAAATAATAGAAACCTCTTATAGTGATGACTTGTTCTGAAAATAAACAGTATTTCTCAAACTTGAATACCGTAACGTTATTTTATTTAAGTGTAATACTGGTTATTGGTACTAAGCATCATCGATCCTCATGCTCTCTAAGACGACTATGTCCAATGAAAAACAAAATTGGCTGAAACTGTGGTTAATTGCCTTTGGTAGGTCCACGTCGTTTAGATGTGCGTTATTATAAACTATGTCAAAGGAAACAGTAGTTAATCTGCTTCAGGTGAAATAACTCTTTCTAGAAGATATGATCAGAGTTTAGCTTTTACTTTCAATACACATGGATAAAATTATAATAAGATTCTGATAGTTCATCCTAGCATCTAGAAGGGCTCGTTCTAATAGAAAGATCTCTATTAGAAAGTCCTTCATAAAGGTATCTCTCACTCTTTAAACAAGTAGTTTCGCGTGCTTTGTCATAATTAATTAATCCAATTTTGTCCGCAACTAAGACCAATAATATATCCATTCAATTTTGGCCTCATCCGCTTTCCCATATTCTTTTTTGCTAAATCAGCTAATGGTTATCCGAAGAAAATGATGAACAAGTCTTACCTGTGTGCGTCCTCTGATGAGCCTTAAGGTGAGAGGATTTCGTGTAGACTTTCTTGCACCCACTGAATTGGCACTTGTGGATCCTCCGCTTACTTCCATCCAGGACATCATAGCGGGGCCGAGCATCCTTCACAGCGGCCATACGCCGGTTCTTTTCGAGTGGTTCAGCATCTAGATCTGACACAGACAGTCGGTCCTCACCACCACTGCTATTACCACCATCCGTCAGACTGCTAGCACTGCTTTCTAGGTCCTCGACAAACTTCGTCCCTTTCAGCGAGAAACGATCCCACGGGCTTGCATCTAGACATTTGAAGGACTTTGGTTCTTCCTTCAGGTACCGCTCCATTTCCATAATCGTCTGGAAGCGACCAAAATTTGCATTTTAATAATATTCAGATACAGATTAATTATATACATTTATGTATGTGATATAAACTTGGAGAGACTGCTGCATAATTAGAAAGATGACACTTGCAACTTTCTTTCACCAAGTCATCTTATTACATGTATATATTGTATTAGAATTATAATCTCTATTGCTTATGCTCACAATACTTTGATTTCTATTTTTGCACTGCTCTCAGCGGAGGCATGGGGTTTAGCACATTTCGAATTATACGTGTTATACAGAGAAGTAACAACGTTTAAAGTACTTTTCCGTTTCAAACAAAAATTCAGACCTATGAATGTTTGTATCTAATGAATTTTTAGATCTCATTCATATGGTGGGTTAGTAATATCAACCCAAGATGTTAAAGCAACGTTTAAAAAAATTCCATTGGAATAAAAGATATTCTTTCGCTAATTGAACACACTTTTACTAGCTAACAAGAACACATATCTGCTATTCAGTACATTCTAAAGAATTACAAAAACAGGAATTTTATCGATCAAACACATTCTAAAGAATTACAAAAACAGGAATTTTATCGATCAAACACAAGTTAGTTAAATGAAATGAAAATATCCATCATTTGATTTAAGTTTGTATTTGCATAGATACTGGTTTCCTTGTTCATTAGCTCAATACTACTTAATTTTTTACTCTACTAGTTCGATTTAATTCAGCCTTTCATCTCTGAAGTGAGTCGATAAAATGAGTACCAAATTCGTTTGAGGACTAAACACCGGGGGTCGTGCGACAAGCTGACCACTTGTCCAGAGCATATGCTGATACACTCCGGGGCCCAAAGGTCAAGAAGGCAGAAAAAGGGCACTGCAGGCCGTGACCCACTAGGACTGTTGCGCCGCTGAATTTAGATTAGTTCGATTTAATGAAGTTCGGTTACCGGAGTTTTACTGTAATTTAAATTTTTACGTTTATTATATGTAAAATAAGTGTAGATGAAAAACCTAACATTAATTCATCTTTATTTCATTATTATTTACGATTCATTTAAAACTAATTATGATAAAGTGACACAAGAAGATATCGGATATAACAACATGCTATTAGCCTGTATTTAAGGACAATAATCGTATTACCAGCGAAAAGGAACACGAAAAATCAACTATTTTCGTAACGTAATAGATATAGGACCCTCGAAGCCACTGATACTTTAATACAACGACCGAAATCCTTCCAATAATTATGGGATTATGGCCAAGAATTAGAAATATCTGTTTCTCTCGTCCACATTAAAAACATACATGAAAAAAATGGTAGATGCTGGTAACAATTGAAGAAGTAGATACTGGTAACAATCGCTTATAACTGAAAAACATAAATAATTCATTAGTAAGTTTAAGTAAGTTCCTGTTAGGGTATTAATGCATACAAATGAAAAATAAAGCACTTCCTCTCGACTTCTCTTAACCATCTAATGATATATGTGTAAGGAAATAAGCGCAAAAGGGCAGTGGCCCGGATGCTGAGCCGTTTCAAGTATCATTCTCAGGGTTCCCTATTATCCCTACCACGTCGTATATTCATTAAAACAATAAGATTAGAAGACTCACCTTATCCTTCCGGAAGTTTTGACTTTCAAAAAGTAGAAGATAACTCATTAACCCAGCTTTAAGACCATGCATACCGGAAAGAAGGCAGACCAAAAAAATAAATATATTACGGACTAGAAGAAGCAAATGATATTATGAAGATCAATACTTGCCACATTAATGTCAAAACGTTACAAAATCGACTTTGTTTTTGCCTCAAATGTAGCATTGCCTAATAGCTATGCAATATTTGCTTTGCCTCTCTAACAGCTTTTCTTCTAATGCAATGGTAAACTGAGCAAGAAACACCAGCATATGAAGTACATTCAGAATATCTGAATATCAGAAGCAGCTCGTTATGGTATAAGCGCCTCACCTTTATCCGCGGCTGCGTGAATTCAAAAAATCGACTATCGTATATTTGTGTATTTAAAAACTAAATAATTGATGGAAAAGAAAGAAAGACTAAATCATCAAGTTACTTTACTTTACTAAGAAAATTTCTTTTCGGAAAAGTACACAATAAGTTTCTATCTAATTTTGCGTATATTTATCACATTGTTTACTGTAGTACTCTACATTTATCATATTGTTTTATGTCCCAAAAAGAAGGTCGTGAAAAGTATTGGAGTTTTATTTTTGCTTTATCATATTATATTTATAATTATTAAAAATTCATAATTATTCACAACCTTGTAAATAACTGCATAAATTTATTCGCCCAAAGCGGCAATTTGCCCAGAAGGGCTTTTAATTTCGTTTTGGCATTTTACGTCGTCCACTATGAAACGGCGTTTCATTTTCCAATTGTTGCCACCAAGTATTAGTGCCCTGTAATATATTTAAAGAAATTAAATAATGAAGAATTTGCATGAGTGTATGTAAGTTTCTCGCACTGTGAAAAAACAACGGTACCTAGAGACATCAAATTTTGAATAACGTAGTCCTCTACTCGGGTATGGGCATCTGGAAACCCAAATTAATTTTATTATATATTTTATTATAATCGCTTGCGTACGACGTTTGCAGCAAATATTTCCATTAGATATCAGTCCCCCTCATTTTACCAGGACACAAAATCTGTAATTGAAAACAGTAAACGCCACGAATAGATCGAGATGTTTAAATACTCTGAAGATACGAAACACTCTTTTTACGGAAGAAGTATGAAATATACCTAGAAAATAAGGAAAGAATAAATTTGCATTATTCTCTTGGGTTTTTAGCAAACAATTAAAAATCTTCAGTTTACAAATTCTTGCATGAAAAATGAGTCGGGAACTTCAAAAAATAATTACATTCACAAACAGACAACATACGCGTTATTTTCATTTAATGTTTCTTTCTTATCGATCAACTAAGATAAAATGAATTTCATCTACTTATATTTTCTTTCATTTTCACTCATCAACGATTTTCAGCAAAACACGGCAGACTCTTTCTCACACATGTACACTCTCCTGCAATCCTCTTAAGATAAAACAACTCTCTCTCTCTTTCATCATTCAATGAACGGAAAAATAAACATTTCTCTTACTAATTAAATATCAGAAGATATCTTTTCCAAAAGGTCAGAGATTTGATAAAGTTGCAGATCCTGAAATACTGTTACTGTTAAGCCAGAATAGAACTGAAGTGACCACACTTTTCCGAAAGTAAAGTGGCACAAGACTGTTTCTGAGAGTGAAAAAGCGAAAAAACAGCACTTTGTTTGAAGTTTGATATTTCAAACAATATACTTAAGTGGGATTTTTTGAACTTCTCGCAACTTAACTGAAAATGCCCAAACAGACTTTACGTTTCGAAATAATTTCGGTCTTCAGTGAAAATGGTGGCCTTGGAGAATGTGACTATCGATAATATTAAAGACCAAAACTTATTTATTTATCTTCTCAAAATTACTCTACATTTTCAGATATGGTTGCAATAAGAATTTTTATAGTGTATATTATCAATATATTATCAATATACACTGCATTTCTGTAACTGTCCCCAATAAATGGGAGTTCAGCTATTAAAAGAAGGATTGAAAGAAACATGTTTGGTCGAATTATGAGAAAAATCTCTCTCCATTTCAGTTTTATACTTGGATAACTAAATACTTATACTGCTTCTAATTTTTCAGGTACTTCATATATTAAATAAAAAATACGGAGACGGATAATTCAGTGAAATAAAATATTTCAGATAATTAGCCGCGGTAAAATTACCATTTTTCCGAAGTTCTCTTCCACATATTTACCATCCTGCAGTACTTTCGAACGGTAATCCATCTAAAATTCTTCGGTGATTTAATTTCACTTTCTATATTCCTAGCTCAAAAAAAATGCTGTCAAAAGAAAAGCATAAATTCTTCCACAAACAGTCATTTTGAGGACATTGCAAATTCTCTAAAACGAATACCTAGAAAGCAAAATTATTTGATTCTTGGATGTATTTCTGATTCTACAAAAGCATTTTCACGACCGTATGGAACGACATTAACAAAATCTATGTCAAATATATTTACAAAATCCGAAACTATTACGGAGCGTACGGCAATTTTCATTATAGATCCTAAAACGGGATGCTGCAACAAATACAAAACTGTCCGGCATAGTTTGCGATGTCTAGTCACATTAGAATAACGCTATTTTTGAAAAATTTTCAGATGGAAGATGACATTTTGTTCCCTATGTACAATGTTTACCATAAAAAAAAAACTGTATACTGTTCATATATTTTAATTCATTTACAAAAGCTTAAAATCATTACAGAAAGATTTATGTTTTCATTTTATTTATTGGGTCAGACGTATGGTGTTGTAGTTACTCCAGTTCATTTGAAATACAACTAAGAAATTTAGGTTTTTTTTTTCGTTACTTAAAAAAACTTTACATGAAATTTTACGAAGTAAGTTACACCAGTTATTTAGCAATTAGTATCTTTATATTCCAAATAGTTTTTTGGAGATACTACTTTATATATTTACTTATGCATATGACAGCTTTCTTTGTTTTAGAAGTTTCTACAAAATGCATTTTAGCAAACTCTTAAATTAATGCAACGATCAGGAATTACATGATACGAAGCAATGGTAATCCATAATCAGTAATAATTAAATGACATGAAGCAGTGACAAATCAAAGACAATCAATAAAGTTTAAAAGCAATGAAATGCATACTGAGCTTGCACCCTCCATGTAATATTCATTTTCTTATAAACCATATAGCCAATACAAATCATTCGGTAACACGGTTAAAACATTTGAGATTTAATTAAAACATATAACTGTGTAATACAGTCATATAAACTAATAAATGAGAATATATTCGACCATATAAAAGAGAGAGGTAAAAAAGAAGAATTATTTAAAGTAAACTCAAACTAATTTTTTTCTAAAATTGATGATACGAATCGTTTATACATATTGCTGTTTCAGTATTATCCTCTCATTCCACTTTCATTCAAAACCTAGTTTTTACAAAGGGAATACCATAATTATAGTATGATTCTATTGTAGTATGAGTATTACAGTATAATTATAGTATGAGCATTATTTATAATCCGTAATCATACTATAATTAGTATTTACTACGAAGTTTTTTATTATTGATGGACAGATTTCGCGACTAAAACTTGCTCATTCAATCGATAGATGGCACCACTGATATTATTTCTTTTTGAATTTCTGTACGGTTGTAAAGAGCAAATGCGAAATGGATGCTATACAATTATCGTACTCTAGCGCGCATGCAGAAAATTCTTTACTCGTTATACTTTTGATCATGCATATACAAGGGATTAATGAGAAAAACTTATTCCATTTCAAACTTGCATTACTGAACAATGTTAAAGCCTTCAATATTCTAAACATGAAATTTGCCCATCAGTAATTTCCCGGTGTTTTGCCGACGTTGCCATTTTGGTGGGTTCTTAACTTTGCTAAACGATGCTTCACCTAAATTGTAAAAAATCTGCCGCCCTTAAATTCCACTGCCCAGTGCCTCTACTAAATCTAAAAATTTTGCTGCTTGGTGCCTTTTTAAATTCTAAAAATTTCGTACGGAATTCTATCAACCACAACGGTTGCGCGGCTCTGGCGCCGACCCTGTAATTTTTAAGGAACCCGATGGTCTCCAAAAATCGAAATTCTGCTACTATCCCAATCTAAAATTTTATACTATTTTAAGAAAAGGCTTGTTTTAATCTATGGAATTATTACAAATTATAATTTAGATTAATAAATCTATGAAGGAATTATTATAGTTATCAAAATATAAATTAGTCTGACTAGTTGTTGCAATATGCAAGAGAAATCCTCCCCGCCCCCAAAGATTTAATTGGGAGATCGCTGTAATCATATAAATGAATTAATTCATTAGAGCTGTCTTAATTACGATAAAAGAAATTCATTCAACACTTTAAAAAACAACGAAAATATATTTTAAATGATATAATTTTTATTATATGGAATAAATAATATTAACTTATAATTATTATTACTTAACCAGTCGTTTTTCCCGGTCCAAGGCTGGATTATGACCTTCAGAGGCGCTAAGCACTGAAAAGACTTTGTGTCCCCCCCCAACACACACAGATGTTTACACCAGTGTTTTCTTCATTTCCTCTTTCTCTCGGTTTTGTTTAGTTGCACCATATTCCATGGTAAAACTGGCAATGGGAAATTTTTTGGTGCTCCCTTTCCTGCATACCTAAGGGCTTTTTTGTGGTTGGCCCCTTTTCCTGTTTCTCTAAGCACGTGCTTATATTGCTTAGCCGGTCCTTTTTCCTGACCTCACTCTTTACACTTAACACGTTCTTCAGTACAAGAAGTACATTTTTGGCGGCCCTCTGGAAAATGAATGTCAGAGTCTACTGCATGTTAATAAAAGTCTTATAATCTGCATTAAATAATCAAATAATAATAATACATTCACAGAATTTTCACACAATATATTTTAAATACAGACACCAATTTAATATAACCAGGAGGGTTACGTGTTTGTGTTGGATTTGAAAAGTAAATTGAGAAACTATTCAAATATTAATTGAGAAGCCAAACAACAAAAATCAGCGTTATATTTTCAAATTTTCACGGGAATAGTTTGGATGATTTTACCGTACCATCATCCTCAGCTGCCAAAGTGCAAATGGACGAAATAAGATAAGAAGGGCTGGACAGGAGCTAAGCTATTGGCGCCATCTATTGATGACACAAGACAACTAAAACAACTTTCTAAACTAAAACAAGTAAATAAACTTATCTCGTTCATTTTCACTTTGGCAGCTGAGGGTGATGGTTCGGTAAAACCATCGAAACTAGTCCTGTAAAAATTTGCAAATATAACGCTGATTTTTGTTGTTTGACTTCTATAGTACTATTTGTTCGGCGTGTTATTTTACCTACTTTAATTAGTCAAATACCAAGGGAAAAGGTGAAATATAATTAGCAGTAAAAATACTTCCTATTAAGAACATATATATAGGACAATAAGCAAACTGGAAACATGCCCTTGCATTATGTATTAATGTATGTATTGTAACAAATATTAGTATATTTATGCAGTTTATATTAATAAATGAGAAACACGGGAGATATAAAATCAAAAATTTATTCAGAAATTCGAAGTATAATATACTGTTATTTACGAATAAATGTTATATGACTTGTAATACGCGTAAGCTAGGTTTATTAACTATTATTTTTGATTAAGTATACTTATATATGGTATATATGGTGCAGATTATATATAAGGTGGTAAAACGTACACATTTAATAAAAGACAAGCCACGTAATTTTAAAAAGTCTAAATAAATTCGAAATAAAACTTCGCATCTTAAATCCAAGTACGATCTTTGATTTTTGTTTTCAGAATTCGGTACCATTTCATTGTTACAATTTATAATCATAAATTTACAAATTGTACAACAGATCCCTTCCATATGTTTATGAAACATTTACAAAAATTCTTTCTTTTTAATTCTTCCTTTTTCCTAAAAATTCTTCGTTTAATAAACTTAAACATGTTTCATTAGGAGCATGAAGTGATAAATTAAAAACTATCTGTCAATGCTTTGCATTCTAGGAGGACACTGCAGTTAAAGTATATATGTCTAGATATTCGCTCTTAGATAATTGTTACTAAAACATTAACTGCCTGGGAAATTTACATGCTTTCCTGTTTTATTATTAAGCCTTTCTGATAAGAAGAACGATAAATTCTGCCTTTAAGTCCCAGCGCGGGGGCAGACGAAAGAGAATAAAGCTGTGGTCTGGCGAGCATGACGTCATGGAAATTACGCAAGTGCTTTCAGAAGAGTCCATATAAGGAGCCAGGGGAAACGGGGTCATTGTGAATGATCGGAGACGCTATTCATTTTTCAATCGGTCATCCGTTGCATAAGAATGAAGCTGCTTCTGAATCACGGTTTGAAATGCCATTTTTACTCACATGCTTAATCCAAAAATTGCTTCTTTCATGTTCCTTCCAGAATGTTTCAAATAGTGACGTAGTAAATGAGTTGTTTATCATGCGAGTTAGATTTGAACGTCGCAGTGAGCGCATTTAGAGATGGTGTTTTAGTTTCCAAATTCGTGACAATTTTTTAAGCCTTTGCAAATCGGGAATGAAAAAACGTATGCCTCGGAAGTTGCTGAATTTTCCCCAAACCGACTTACTTAATTTTCGTAAATCAGCGGTGCGTTATTTTAGGTATTTACTGTATTTGTTTTCAAAATATAAGCATTGCAAAACTTTGTATAATTAAATCTTGTTGCAGAGATTACATTTTCACCGTACAATGCCTTAATTTTCCAATTTGATTTACATATTTTCCCCCATGAAAAGTAAACATTAACATAAAAATAGCAAATATATTATTTGCATAGAAAACTGAAATAACACATGAAAAACTGGCATTATTATTTTGAAAATCAAACTTTTAACAATCACACAGCATTAACTACTTGAACCGATAATCGCGTTTTCCTTCGAAGGGGGGGAGGTGAAATGCAAAGCATTTTAGCGTTATCAAATGTCTGAAGATGAGAAAAATTAATTTGAAGCTGGGGAACTAGATAGTGCTTAAAAAATTCACACTCAAATCTGATTCTATTTGGATATCAAAACTGTCGCTGAAAGGATATTAATATTTCATCCTGTTTGAACTTCTTCTGTTGTAAAGTTTTTTTATTTTTAAACTGTCGTTAAAGACTCCGCGAAACAGATAATTTCATTTTTGCCGGACAAAATTTAAAAAAAAAAAAAAAAAAAAAAAAAAACTGAAAGCCTTCAGATCTTATATTACGCCCGCGTATTTTAATGTTTTGTGTGTTACCTTTATTTATTAAATATCATGTTCTTCAAATTTAAACCATAACATTCAATTCAACGGAAAAATAATTTTAAAATGAGCATGCCTTTAGATTTTCCCATAAAGTCTCGCGCATTGGAAAGAAAAATGTTGCCCCCCCCGTACAATGTTGCCATTGCTCGCTTTAAAATCGTTAAGTTTTTTAATCAAGAATTCGTTAAAGTGTTGCAAAATATGTAATCCGTAATAAAGCAAATTGCAAACAGGACTTCCAGATGCCATATTCGGTGGAAGATTACGTTATTGAAAATTGGATGGTTCTAGGTACCGTTGGTTTATCACAATGCGAGAAACATGTATACATTTATGCAGATTCTTAATTATTTAATTTCTTTAAATATAATGCAGGGCTTTAATACTTGGTGGCAACAATTTGAAAAGTGATACGCCGTTTATAGTGATTCAATGCAAAATGAGAAAACGAAATTTAGCCCTTCTGAGCTAACGCCCTTTAGGATTTTAAAATACCTGGAAGCTTTCAGATTTTACATTACGTCCAAAGGGACGTCACCTGTGTAGTGCTCAATGCTCTTGCCAACTACAGGCGCAATTTTGCACTCCTTGCCACGATGAATTTCGCGGACTTGTTCTGAAGTTACTGTTAGACAAGTGAGATAAATCACAACAGCACTATCAATAATAAATTAATTTTGATCAGAGAAATATCTAATAGGGAAAAAAATGAGAATTTCCATTTTTGTTGGGAACAATAAACCATTAAAAGAAACCAGTTCTTTACATGCAGTTTGATATGTATAGCAGTGAGGAATATATTCAATATATTCTTTATTTTTATTTTTATTTTCTGCTTGACATATGCTGGTAAAAAATGCTCGCACATATACATATTTAAAAAAAAAAAAAAAAGAAGAAGAAGAGGGGGACTGTATACATTCCTTTCGCAAATTGGCAAAAAAATGAGTTACTAACCAAGAAGGGAACTTTTTGATCAAATCTGAAAAGGTTTGAATTTAAAAAAAATACTCACTTAATATACGAAGAGCTATAAAATAATATAGGAAGAGAACACAAAATAAATTCCTTGTAAAAACTTACCGGAAATGAAAAATAATCAAGGCGTAGCGTAAACCGAATACTAAGCAATAAACATATCTAAAATTAGGAACTGCGAAAATACATTATGCCATATTTTGATGTACTACTTTTTAAAAACTTTTTATTGTGTGGATGAAGAGCTATTGTATACGATAGTTTAAGATGAGACGATACCAGTTGGAACCGGTTAGCCAGATTGCAAAGATATCTAGGAAGACACTTGCTCAAATAAAGGACATGGTCCGCAATGGGAAAGAAAACTGATAAAAAAATTTAACATCAATCAACTCTGCAGTCCGGCGCCGGAAGTGACCGACGAAAATAGGAACGACAATCCAGTAAGCCGGTATTTGGCAGCGAGCCAAAATTTCACTCTTCTTTACCTCTTCCATCCTTTTACCACAGGGGAGCGTATTCCAACTGCAAAATCTATATTCTGATCCGTAAAAAACAGTTTTTCAATACTATAAACTTCGAGGTCTTCCAAGCCTTTTTCATTGGGATATCTTAGTTTATGTGCGACCATCCTTCTTAAATAAGCTTAAAAAATCAAATGTAATATTTTGCATGATTTCAGTGACGCGTTGATGATTCCAGTGACTCTGTAATTTGACTTCTTTATTAGGTCAAAACATCGTAACTAAAATTTTCATTTCTTTCCGCTCAATTTGTGTAATTGGCCTTCAAGATGTCTAATATTGGGAAAACACTGCCATTTATATAGTGTTTGAAAGGGAATCAAAGCTCTTAAAGTCGGTCAATTATGTCGAATTATCTTCCTTCAGCAATGTTTAGAACTGTAGGAAAGATGACGACTAAAGTTTCAACGAGACGGCTTGTGGAATATCCAGAAGTCGGTCTTGCTTTGCAGTAAATAATACTGACAGCTCGAAACTTAATCTAATTAGCTTAATTTGATTTAATTAATGTTTGGTTAGAGAGTAGTTAAGAGTTTTCAGCACCTGGGGGACAACTGAAGATTTCGCACCGTCTCCTCTTTGTCAAAATGCAATAGGGAGGTGAAAGAATATTTTACTGATGCTGGCTCGGGGACAGATGTTCCCCCTTGCCCCTCTAACTATGTCATGGAGGAAAGAATTCAACCCACCGTGAGCTATGCCACTAATTGTACATCAGTGTCTTCTGAAAGTATGTCAAAATGTTATGCAATGAAATGTAAACGAACATGAATTTCTGTACATATTCTGTACATCATTCAACTTGATATTTTCTTCAAAAAATGTACGTAGCAAAGGAAAAGAATAGTTTCAATTTTTTAAACAATTTTGTTTCTGCAACAGGGACAGTTTTCGTCTGAAAGTTGAAATTCTGCCTGATATTTGTAAAAATGTAGGTCTCAACAACTCCCAAAGCATTCCATAAGTACTATAGAAGGATGCATAACAATTTCACTGTGTTCCCATTTCATGTAGAATCTTCTAACCAAGCGTTTTTCAACATTTTTACTCATCAGGAACTCTTGAAATAAGTCATGTCTCGGGGAATCATCAAATAAAAATATTCTGCTCATCAGATACGAAAGTCCTTTTGCTATATTTTATAATTTCGAGGGGACAATACACGATATATAAATTATATTTCATACCTTTTTGGAAGCAGAGAATTAGAAATAAAGCATGAAATTCAACGTGGAAAAGTGGTATAGTCAGTAGCAGCTTTATCCAACAGTGGCAGATTTTACATTAAAATCGTCAACAGCGAATTAAGGGCAACTAATTGTAATTATTCTTATATGTCATTTCTGTACTATCATTTCTGATATTTCTCCTTGAAATTCTGTTGATAATGTTAAGCGCCCCACAATTTTATTTTTAGTTGTATATGATCGTGAATATTACAACAGTAAGAAAATTATTTCTTACTAACTATGTAATTAAAAATTATTTATATAGTTTATACTTTTTTAAAAGAAAGAACACTGCCTCTTAGCATAGAAGAATTATTCCTTCTAATCGCAGTAGTAATGAAATGCGCGCTACGTTATCTTTATTGCACGGTCTTTCGACTTTTCCTATAGGGTTAACTTAGAATCTCTTCATTTATATTTATGTTTCATTATAAAATACGCGTTACAACACGACTTAAAATCATAAGTTTTCTAACAATAAAAGTTTAAGTCTTTTGATTTAAAAATCAATTCCCCAATTTCTGCGATTAGTAGATTTGAGTGTTTAACAAAGATACGCCAGAAAAAAAAATTAACAAAAAATATATGTATCGAATTTATAAGACATTTTACCCCTCCCTTCCCCATGCCTTCGTGATGTAACTGGAAGCACATCCGACAAGTAATCGGAAAGTATGGAGTTCGATTCCCAGCAAGAGCACTGTGGATTTCTTTAATTTCCTGCTTCCAATAACCTAAGGACTACAAATCGGGGGGGGGAGCAAAAAAAAGGAACAAATATTGAATTCCTATGGCAAATATGGTAGCGTGAAAAAATTCAATAAAATCGGGTAGGTAGAAGAAGGTGACATATTTAATTTTAGGATCCAAACCAACCAAATCGAACAACAAGACCGGAAAAAAAAAAAAGACAGAAAGCCGGAGAAATCAAATTAAATAAAACCGTGTAAATACAATTAAGAAAATCTATTTGCAAAGTACAATATTCTATTTTGAAAAAGAAATCAAAGAACAGCTTTCTTTGAAAGGTTGTCTTGAGTTTATTTTCATAGGTGCGTTGACTTTTTATTCCCCTTCATTTTGAATTTGCATAGATTTACGAATAATAATATATGTTTGAATGAGTACACGAGATTTTAAACTGCACAAAATTCAACCTTAAAATGACGCTGATTTTATAGAAAAACTCCTACACATGTAATTTCTAATGTTCTTAATATGCTTTAATTTTTCTAAAAACAAATCATAAATTCAAATTTGAATTTTATTCAAATCTCAAATGTACTCAGACGTTCTAGTGAGTCTTCTTATTCTAATGCAATGTACCGTACATTCCGGCGTATAATGTGCACCGATGTATAACACGCACCTATAATTTTAAACTATATTTTTTAGTTTTTTGATATATTTATCATATAATGCGGACCGTTTTCTTTACAATGAAACAAAGATGTTCTTATCTTTTGAAGTCATTCATTCGAAGACTTTACCAGGCTTTCGAACAAAGATATACTGAATTGGCAAATGATAAGGGGAACAATAAGTGTGTGGGGAAAATGTTTGAAGGAATAAATAATTCTGCAAAGCGGGTGAGTTGTATTCAATGCAGATGTGCACAAGGATGTTATTCTACGTTTCCGATAAAAGAAGGATATAATTTAGGGTAAGAATACATTTCCAACCCGAATGAATTCACGGAATTAGGAATCAGATGCTTTCTCTTTCTGTAGTCATTTGAAGCCGTCATCGAAGGAGGAAGAGAAGACTATGTTATCCGAAAATTAATATTTCAAGTTCATAAAATGAGTCATTACTTTTGAATAAATAGCATTTAGGTACATGTAAAAATACAATTTTTGTAAAATCATCTTTTCCTTTTTTAAAAATCTATCATTTTTATATATGGCGTATAATACGCATCCGTAAATTTCGATTATTTTGTGCATTAAAAGTGCACATTATAAGCGGAATATACGGTAATTTAAAAATAATACATAAAGGTTTTTAAACAAAGCCAAATGATGTAATCGAATTTTTCTTTTCGAAGACAATTTTAAATGGGCTGGAGAAATACCTTATCTACTCCCCCTTTGAAAGGGTGACTGGGGTTTAGGGGACCCAGTCACCAAACCCTGTGGTGAAGAATCATCATTCATCACCTTTTAGTTTGGGCGCCACTGTAGAGACATTAAGTTTTTTTTTTTTTTTGAAAGCAGGAGACATGAAAAATGAGCAATGCTCTCGCCGGGGCTTGAACCACGGACCTCCTGAAATCGCGCCGAGTGCACTACACCACGAAGGCGTACTATGAAGGCGGGAGAAATAACGTAATACAGCATTTGCATTTTGCAAATTCATACCTGCGTTATTTGCGTCATCCAAGCTTTCAGCTATGGAGACTCGAAACGCGCCCTATTTTCTCCTATTGTTAACTTTTGGAACTAATTTTTTTAATTCCTATAACTAATTTAGAACTAATTAGAAAGCTCTAGCGTACATTTTAGTGAAGAACGATATCATATAAAATAGTACATAATTTTCTAATGGATATAATTTTTTTTTAATTGTATATATATATATATAAGCACCGATACGGTGTAGAGAGAGAGAAAAGAAGAAAATATGTTTAGTAAAACGTTAACTTGCCCAACAAATTCCGTTTTTAGTTTTTAAATCTTCCCTGCGTCACCTCTTGCAATAACATTGTAGCTTCACGTTTCCTTTTGTTTTGTCTTTTTAAGGGTTCTCGTTTTCCTTACTATTTTCAGCCATTACTTCAGCTTTGTAAACACGAATTCTCTCAATTTTCCGAAATACTTTACATGTGTTATTGCTTATATTAATCCCTAGAGCTTTTGGTCCGGCTAAAAACATCTTCACTAAAATATATAAATCTACCGTCGCTTAACATAATCGCTTCAACATATTTATAACAACAAATGTATTTTTAGAGGTTTTAAGTGCATCCGCAAACGCTCTGCAGGAAAGGTCCTTTGAACTCAGACCTTTAAAAAAGTTTCTTTTATTGCTCAGAGATTTATTTGCCTCTATAATAGAAAGTTCCTGCATACATTTTTTTTAACAATAATCAAACGTTAAAAAAGCTGAAAGCCTTAGACTACAGTCTACGATTTCAAAGAATTCATTATTAAAAAATGAAGAACATATTCTAAAAAGAAAGGGGAGAAAAGAAGGAAAAAAATCTGAAAGGTTTCAGAATTTAATAGTAGCCTAACAGTTTAGTAAGTTTAATATGGATTATTAGTAAAGATTATCACTAGAGATCCGATGGCCCAGGTGGAAGAGCGAAGAATTTCACGGGATACTAGACAAATGTACATTCGCACTAATATGGAAATGTTATGTATCTTCTGTACATTTGAAAGTGAAAAAAAATATATAACAAAAAATATAAAAAAATATGAAAACTTTCAGATTTTATATTATGCCCAAAGGGGCCTTTGTGTGTGTGTGTGTTACCTTTATTTATTAAATACCATGTTCTTCGCACTTAAACCATAAAATTCAGTTCAATAGCAATATCACAAAATATTAAGAAACAGCATATGTTTAGAATTTCCAATACATAGTCTTTCGCGCTGTAGAGTGTTGCCATTGCTCGCTTTGAAATCGTTGAGTTTGTTACTCAAAAATTCGTTAAAGTTTTACAAAATATGAAATAGATAATAAAACAAATTCCAAATTTGGGCTGGCAGATAGCCATATTCGAGTGCAGGACTACGTTATTCAAAATTTGATGTTCCTAGGTGCCGTTTTTTTTTTCATAATGCTAGAAACTTACATAGGTTCATGGAGATTCTTCATTATTTAATCTCCTTAAATACAATCCAGGGCTCTAATAGTTGGCGGCAACAATCTGAAAGTTATAAGATATTTTTCCCGCCTTTTTTAGCATGCCTTCGTGGTGTAATGGTCAGCACAATCGCCGTGTATTCGAGAGGTCCGAGGTTTGAGTCCTGGCGAGAGCAATGCACATTTTTCATGGCTCCTGCTTCGAAATAACCTAATGTCTCTACAAAGTGAAACGCCGTTTTGTAGCGGACGACGCAAAATGCCAAAACGAAATCAATAACCTTTCTGGGCGAATTGCCTTTTTGGGCTAATAATTCTATAAAATTATTTAATGTTCTTAATTAAATATATCAAGATTAAAAGGCATTTTTGTTTGAATCAATCAAATTAAAAAGTAAAAAAAAATAATATTATTAAGAACTTCATCTATTGCTTTTATTGCTTCTTCTATTGTAGCTTAATTTGTTTAACACCACACACATTCAATCTAAAATATAAATATCACACATTCTGTCGAATGGCAAACGTTAAATCCGAGTTGAATGAAACGTGGAACAAGGCATGATAGGAGTTGAATGAAAAGGCATGATATGAGTTGAACAATACGAGTTGAATGAAAAGTGGAACAATGCATTTACAGAGGAGGACGACATTTAAAGTTAATCAATGTAAAATGGGCTGAAAAGAATTTTGCATTTATTTATTTGTAGCATAAATTTATTTCTTTTAATGAAAACTGTATGAAAATAAAATTATCAAAGTGCAGTCAACGCTCATTATAGCGACCGTTTGAACAATATTAAAAAGCAGAAAGGCTTGTAATAGACCTGTTTCAGTAAACGACAACATGCGGCAAATAATTTTCTGTAGAAAAATGTAAGCGCCAACTCTATATACTTAAGAATAACTAAGAAACGTATTTCATTTTTATAACTTGAATCCATGTGGAGATGCTAGAATAAAGACAAAAGCCCATTTGAACAGATTTTAACTCACGCTGTAGCCAACTTCAAAGTGAATGTGATGTTCTTATCTTTTATAACACTATTCTTACTATCAAAATCAGAACTGAGATAACAGAATGCCATTCGCTTAGTTTTTTTTTCTTTTTTGTTTTTGTTTTGTTTGTTTGTTTGTTTTGTTTACTCAAACAATATAAGAGTAGAAGAAAAATAACGAAAAATAATCTTCAAAATGAAATTTGTTTATAATTTCCTAACTTTCTTGACCTAATCATCTTTTGTCTATTGAAACAATTGATCTCTAAATTTTATCACCACGTGATTGTATAATCGAAAAGATCCTAAATTTTCATTATAATCATTAGATTTTATTTTGGACTTCGAAATTTTTCAATCGACTGACTTTTCACAGGTTTCTAGAAACCTATTTTATTTATGACGTTCGTGGTATATACACAGTCCAGTCACATTAATGTGACCATCTGTCAAAAGCCAGAATAACCACCTTTCGCAGAGCGGACTGCTGCGAGACGTGCAGGAAGAGAGTCACATAGGTCCCTGAAGGTGTTCTCTGGGATGTTGAGCCATGCCGACTCTAATGCCGTGGCCAGCTGCGCTAGATTACGCGGTTGAGGATCCATGGCGCGAACAACTCGATCGAGATGGTCCCACATGCTCGATTGGGTTTAAGTCAGGTGAGTTTGCTGGCCAGGGGAGGACGGTAAACTCATCCTGGTGCTCTTCGAACCACGCACGTACACTGGCAGCTGTATGGCACCTCGCATTGTCCTGCTGGAAGATGCCATCATCCTGAGGAAAAACAATGCGCATGTAGGGGTGAACATGGTCCGCAAGGACAGATGCGTACTTGTATTGATCCATTGTGCCTTCCACAATGATCAGTGAACCTAGAGAATGCCAGGAAAACATTCCCCAGACCATAATGCTCCCGCCTCCAGCTTGGACCGTTCCGGCAATGGTTGCAGGGTGGTTCCTTTCAGAGGTTTCACGCCTTATACGCCAACGTCCATCTGTCCGATGGAGCATAAAACGCGATTCATCCGAAAACGCAACCTGTCGCCACTCAGTGGACGTCCAGCTGCTGTACTGGCGTGCAAATTCTAGCCTTCGCCGTCGATGAACAGCAGTCAGCATAGGTGCACGAACCAGGCGTCTGCTTCGGAGGCCCAGACGCAGCAATGTTCGCTGAATAGTACTTTGGGAGACACTTTTGGTAGCCCCTTGGTTCATTTTGGTGGTCAGTTGCTCAACGGTAGCCCGTCTATCTGCCCGAACGCATCTCCGCAACCGTCGTTCGCCTCTGTCATCTATGGCCCGTGGTGCACCACATTTGCCACGTCGCTGATTTTGGACAGTCCCATTTTGCCATGCACGGTACACTTTTACCACGGCGGCACGCGAACAGTTCACAAACTCAGCCGTTTTGGAAATGCTTCCACCCTTGGCCCGAAAGCCAATGATCATGCCCTTTTGGAAGTCGGATAAATCGCTTCGTTTCTGCATTACGCCAACGATTGAAATGTTTTCCGAAGCCCTCACACACCCTTTATATACGCTCAACTGCACTGTGCTGCCACCTGCTTTCTGTGATTGGTTATTTAACTCTGACATGGAAAGTACGTGGTGGTCACATTAATGTGACTGGACTGTGTAGAATAGCATTTACTATAAAATATTGTTCAAGTGAGTAGAGGTAAAAATGACTTTAAATTAACTCGAGCTATATTGAACAATGCCCTTTTGAAATACTGAAGAGAAACTGAAGCTCTTATGCACGGATTGGCACTACCAAGGTAAAAGTAAATCAACCGTAATTATTCAAACAAAAAATGAACGAATCAAAGTTAGTCAATGAACAATAAATTACTTTCCCATCTCAGTCCAGTTGATTTAATTAAATCCACTAACTTAATTATTTTTAATAATATTATTAAATTAAAAAAATAGTTCATTCTTTGCATGTTTAGTTATAATTTAATTTAATTAAATAATTATTATTTTATGTCAATCTTAGTAATAATAAGACATATTACATATATACATATTAAGTCTCTCCCGTTCTTGTACTATTTCTAAAAATTACATATATGAGAACATTTTTTTAAATATTCTAATACATATTTACTAATTTAACAAGATAATATTTACAAATTTAAAATTTTTTTCTCTTTTCTTAATTTCGTAAATTTCAAATGATTTTTGTAAAATTTTCATTTATTTCCTAGTTAAAAGAAAACTACTAAGTAAAACGTTAGGTTAAAATTTAATACCTGCGATAAATTTAGTTTTCCATTTGTTTGCGACATGCAGTTAATTATCAACAGCAATGTAACAGATATATCCGTGCCTACGCTTACTATGAAATAGATATTCATTACAGCAATACATATATATAAATGGAAAAGTAAGTATGGTTATTAAGACAATAAATCGTCTAGATCGCACTATATAAAACACTATGGGACTTGGAAAAATTCTCAGGCACTTTAATGGTAGGAAAGTTTTACCAGTTTAGGAAAATGGGAATAATTTTTATGACTCGTCAGCTACGGAATTTGATATAGTGTTGACTCACACTTCATGTGAAGAATTTATGCTTTATTAAGATTTAATTTATCCGGCTTTATAGAAAACATAAAAATTAAATTTTATTTCACAGCTTTATGTGAATCGGGAATTTCGAATTTAAAGACGTATTTGCTACATTTTTATTAATATTAGAACTTGCACCTTTATTGCTATCATCTCTTCTTTTGCACGTTTAGCCCATTTGTAATTCTAAATACAAGACGGTCGCTTCATTGCTCCCAGTGCCATGTGACTGAAGATGAACCGCAAGCTGTGAAGAGAGAGAGAGTTGTCTAGCAATTAGGTCGTCTCGTCTCATCGGGAGGAACTCGGGGGCGATTACCATAGCAACGACGAGATCGCGTGACGCTCACACGCGCTTGACCTCTTTTCTCAATTTTCTCTGCTCGTAGCGATTACAGCGCCACGAATGTTACTCTTTTACAAAACTTACAACAATGTGTTTAAAATTTTCAGGATTTTACGAATCCATACTGCCAACGATGATACACAGAATTTCTTAATGAAGAATTTGTACGTATGTATGTATGTATGTATGCACATTCCTATAGTTCCTTGCTCTGGGCAAAAAGGCGACGTAAAGAGCCACATGAATTTGTTCCACTCAGTGAGAAGCTTAAGTCATGGTTTTGGTTTCTTGAAAATTTAAAAATAAAAAAAAAAAAAAAAAAATGCAAAAAATTTGTGATGGTTAGAACATTTGAAATCTCAGTGGATTTGTTGGAATGAAACTTGTTTTTGATTGTCTACTTAATTGACTTAATTTAAAGCTTCAGAAAGAGATTAACTATGAGTAACAACTCTAGTATTTTATATATTTTACTTTTTCTATTCCAAAATTTTTTTTAAATAAATTTTTGTAAAGCTCATGAAAATAAGAAATGGTAAAGGATTGTGGTTCTTACAGATTCTTAGAATATTCTTTTTTGATTTTTAATCTCCCAAATTCAATTATAAAATAAGCAGCACTGGGTGCTGATTTTCTACTTGTTTATCTTTCATCTTCATGAAGGAGTTTCGAAAACTTCCTAAAAAATAACTTCGGAATATTACAAAATTTAAACCACGAAAAACCAACAGAATATTGAAAAAAGAAAGAATTTTACAATTAGTAATATTCCTAACCAGAACTGATAAAAATTTAATCAAAATTAAACCACTTAACGCACAACCTACAGAAAAAAAGAAACTGATTTACTTCTTTCATTCGAGGCATTCTCAGATGTGTAGGAGAAAGATCTGTGAGAAGTGGGTTAAAAGTTTAAGAGTTGCCTTTAGCGTCTATGTTAAATGCATACATGCAAAACATATGAAAGTATGATTGGAAATTCAGTAGGATTTATTTATCAACTATCAAATTTAACTAAAAGTCTCCTGTTGATTAATTCTATTTTAAAGACCAAAGAAATCGCGACTAGTGTTTTCAACTTAGTTTGTCAAAAGCTGTAACAGAAAATGATAAGATAGACTGAGTTGTCATTAAAATCGAAAGCATATTTTAGTACTGAAGTTTTCTGGGAGCATAAATGTAGTATACTAAGTCTTCAGGCAAAATTGAATAATTACGAAAATCGTTATCACAGATCATAAATAAAGAATTCAATAACTTTTGCGTTTAGTTTGGAATGGCATACTTAACTATGATATATGATTAAATAAATCTATAACTGTATATTCCCGAAAAGAAGGGACTTAAGTTAAAGCTCGGCTTCTGTATTTTTCAGTTTTCGAGTAATATTGTAATCCCAGCCGGAATGCGCAAAAGCCACAAATAAGATAACTGTGGTAAACCAAAAAGAAATTTTTTTTTCATCATTGAATCTAACAGAGAGTTCTGTTGTTATAGCAACATCTTACTTCGCAGTTAATAGTGCCAGACTTATTTTCCTTGGAAGAAGCAAAATAAGTACAAAAAACATGAACAGCTGAGGCAAGAAACTCTTTATAGGCTCTAACGCGATACTTCCATTCATACTGTAATGCGATTTGAGACCCCCTAGTCTAGAAACTCGGAGTTTATTTCATCTGATCAAGAAGGCTTTAAATAGACTAGAAGCAAAAACACCGAAAGAATTTTATACAACCACCAAAAATTTTAAGTAATATTCTGTCTTTTCAATACCTTTTATTAAACCACTTTTCTTTTTCTTTTTATTGTCAGTACCACATCTTTTTATTTTTTATATTCTCACCTTACATTTTGATTTTATTCGTTGGATATTAATGATACTTTTTTTAATTAATTATTTATTTATTCATAGTTTTATTATTTTATTTTATTTTCATGTTTTTTTAACTTTGATTTTTTCCTACTTATCATTAACTTAATTTGTTAATAATTTCATTTATTTCTTTAAATTTAATTTAATTTTGACCATACAGTATTTATTTACTTTTTCATTAATATTTCACTTATTCATTTTTATTCACTGCTTCTGATTACCTGAAGGCTCCCGAACTTACAGTTTCGTTAATTATGCCTTATACAAAATTGCTTAAATCTAGTTTTATTCGTATCCGCCACCCCTGAAACATGAAAAACCAGAAGTTCCCGAAAGGTTTTCGCGCTGAGTGGCGCGAAGAATTGTTATAATGCATGATTCAGGTTACTGAACTACTTCTAATATGTTACTGATGTTGTGCTTGTACGAGTTCGTGTATTTGGAATGATTAACGACACTTGATGATGATTGAAAACAAGATTTATTTGCCAGCATTACTCAGGACAGCTCCAAGAACATGTTTACAGCAACCAAAAAACTATGACAAGCACGCTGAAATAAACAGCAACACAGCCTTCAGGCTATCAGGCTATAACGGTGAAGACAGCTTCACGGCAAAGCACTATAGTATGGCTCCCGACTCGGTTCGGTCGTTCTCGGAACTCAACGTACTCTGAAGAGTCTCCACGCAACAACTCGCCATGCACTCGATAGCCTCAACGATGCACCGACTCGCAATACACTGACGAGACACCACTCGCGATACACACTGCTATTCGGCGTACAGGCAGGGTTTGTATAGCTTTTGGCCTGCCTTCGAGAACATTCTGGGCAAAACCGTTAAGAATTCATTCCGGAATGTTCTACGCCCGTCTATGGCATATCGCCAATTTTGTAGCCAAATACGCGATTTCGCGCCAAATATGGCAACCCTGTCTTTCCTTGCCATTTTGTGTAGCCCTAAACCCGTTTTGCGGGGAAACTATCTTACCGCGGCTGGGCATTTCGTAACAATATTAACATTAAATTAAATGTTGTAGATGTGGTATTCTTACAACGAGTGACGAGACCGTATCTATAATAACAGGTATTGAGTTATGAGTATGGAAAAGTACTGGTCACATCTCGAGGAGGTCAAGATTAAATTTTCAGATATTACAGACTGACATCCCCGTACACTTATTTTACTTTTTTCACTCCTGATAGCAGAGCAAAAATTTATGGGATATTTTTAACTTACTTTTTGTTTGTTTTTGATTGTAGCAAACTACTCGAGGGCTATTAGTTTGCGGGAAGGGATGCCTTCTTGAAGACCTTTCTAAGGGATACTGGATCGTACGCACATTGCACATGGGGAAAAACACAAAAACGCCTATGCGCCAGCCCGTTCAACGGAATTCAAGCCCAGACCGAATTACCAGTGTTCAGCGACCTTACCGCCGGGCCGCTGTATGGCAGGTATTTTTAACAAGAAAAAAATGTAATGAGAAGCATTATTACATTTCAAGAAGTAACATATTTAATTTTTTTTTTCAAATTTCTTTTATGATAATTACACATTAATAAATAGTTCATACAAAAACAACCGAGAAAATACATGTTCTGTAGTCTTAGACATGCAGACCTTTAACTTTGTATATTAAATGTACTGACTGCACTGTATTAAATGCAATGAAAACTAACGTAACTCGCCTTAAATTTGTGATGACCTTCGCTAGCAGTAACATTGAATCCAAAATAATAATTCCGAAGAAACCTTTTTAAAGCTTTAAGCTTCCACCGTCGGGGTTTTTCTGAAGCGTCTACAACTGCGGGTCGACGTCCTAGAAAAAGAAGGCTTCGGATGCGTCGATGCGAAGAAAACTCGATGGTCACCTCTGATAAAATAATTCTTTGGAAGGATTTTTAATAGCTTTGTTTGGTAAAACCTTTATGCAGATTTACCTCGTATTTCCTAGTGATCTTTTCCACGATCCGACCGTCAGTATTAAGACAATGGGCAAGATAATCAAGGAAACGTTTTCTTTTTAATTTTAAAAATCCTGCGCATTAACTAACGAATAATATTCTTACACATTAAAAACGATGAGTAGTGGGACAAACCGTAAAAGTAAATATGCGACGGAGATAAAAATTTAAAGTGATTTTACTATAACTTCTTCTCCATACTGAATACTATTAGCCATATTTGTACAGAGTTCGGGGATAAACCTGGAATAGATTTCATCATTTTAGGCATGTGATTTTGGCAGTGGTTTAACAGAAAAAAAATAATTATCTAGGAACTACTTAAATTTAATACATTCGCGTCACCTATGGCTAAAGCATTATGAGCCATAAAAATGATGCAAAACATCATAAATAGCTATTGAAAAAATATTAAACGATAAAACTTTTTATGATGTTGTGATATAATATGCTTGCTAATTTTTAAAAATTTTATTTGAAAAGACGTCACAACAAAATTGCTTCGCGACCGACTATTCGCCATACGTGCTATATAAGACTGCTGCACTCCTTTTTTATTAATGGTGCCAAGTAGAACATTTCCCGAATGACGGAAAACAATTTCAAATAATTACCTGTTCTCTTGTTTCAGAAGTGTTGATGTAGGCATTTAACGTTGTATAAATATACTCCATTGAAAACATAAACTGAAATAACATACCTTGTATTTCAGATGACATTTGCTAAATGCTGGACTAAAAATCACAATTTTGAAGAAATCTTCCTAAAGCTTCCAACGTGGAAAACATTAAGAAGGTCACAGTGAAAACATACTTCAGCTAACAATATATTACTTGCTGTTGTTGTGGTGACTTATCTCACTTCTCTGGCAATAACATCAGAAGAGACCCACAGAATTCTTCGTGGCAAGTAATGCAAAATTGCGCCTGCCGTTGTCAAGAGCCTTGAGCAGAATAGCAGGTGAAACTACAACTTTGCTAAGTTCTGCTCCCGATTTTCATGGCGAGCAGCCCAGAGGGACGGGTCCGAGGGTCTCCTACATATTCATTAAAGGTAACTAACTAAAATATTTAGAAATGTAACGGTACGTGGTGAAAGTTAAAATAGATGCAAGTTTGCAAGAGGAAAAGTTTCCGTTTGAAAATATATATTTATTCAGAAATAACGTTAATATTTTGTTATATATACAAAGTGTGTTCCAAAATATGTATTAAAAATTAATAGCTTTGCATGTCTCAGATGTTTCAAGTTACTAAACTAATAATTAAATTTTTTCCGAAACTTTTAACCATTCTAAATTATCATTAGCTTGGTTTGGAATACTTCTATTATTCTAAACCTGATTTCTATTTCAGTACAATCGAAATAAACTCGAAGCAATAATAATAATACCAAAAAAAAAAATTAAAAAAAAAAAAAAGAAAGAAAGAGAAAGGAGGAAAAAAAGAAGAAGAAAATTGAAACCTTTGTTCAGATTCAGGTTATAGCCATCTTCGTACGACTTTAATCAGCCAAAATACTAATTAAAAACTCTGAAAGCGCAAATTTTCCCACTCATTTTTTCGTGTGGCAACAGTGTCGCGCGTTGGAGATAAAAAGTGCCTTTATTTCGAAAAGTTGCTACTGCTTGCTTTCAAATCAAAGACTCTGTTAATCAAAAAATTGCAAATTTTACAAAATCTATACATATGAAGAAGAATGTCTGTTTGTGTGTTTGTTTGTTCGCGTTATTGATTTCTGATCCTTTATGATTAATGTTTTGCCACATTTAATCGACTAAATCTGAATATAGGTGAAATATTGGATGCAACTTGAGCTTTTTACGACCATTTGATTAGAAAGACGAAAATCATTAAAAACTGCATGCCATTGTTGCTGATACACTGAGAGAGAATTAGCTTATGTTTCATGTGGGTTCCGTGTCGCATCAGACTGAAAAATGTATGACTATGAATCGTATTTTTTGCATGGTTATTAGAGAAGGATTAGAACGGTATCGTTCTCTTTGTTGTTGGATGCATTACTCTCAATATAACGTAACTGGCAACGGATACTTTCGCTAGTAGATATAAGGAGCAGAAAATAGCAATTTAATTGCGCTTGCCATGAAACTAAAAAAAGAAAAGAAAAGAAAGAGAAGAAAGGCACGTGACAGCAAAAACACGCGTTGTACAGAGGTCATCGTCTTACATATAATGGTGCTGGCAGGGCCATGTCCTTACTGTTGTTGGAACAGAAAGGACGGTAGTAGAGAAAAAGCTGGATTATTATTGCAAAGGATTTGTGTACTTTTTTAACTAAATAAAAAAATAAAAATGCTCTTTGACTGTTTGTGCTTCTGTTTGTAAATCTCTCAAATGGGAAAAATAGAGCTTTTCAAAACTGTTGTCAAACTAAAATACGAGACAATGGGCCATTCGTCAGATCTCGTGAGTCGCCAGCCAACCGTACCCCAACGTTAAGGGTGTGTACCACTCTCCCGACAGTCATAAGCCTAACTCGCAAATTATAGCGAATTTCGTAGAAAATAGTTTTATTTCAACTCCACTCGAAGAGAACGACAGAAAGCAACGAAGCTCAAAACATATCTAAAAAATTTAATTGACGGCCGGAGGGGAGGGGGAGATAGTCTTCCGTTTAATTCAAACGAAAGCAATTATGTAAATAATGATCATCTGAATATTCTATTCACTTTTCAATCCAAAGAATGTCTATTTGGGACAGACAGATTTTATTTTTTATATGCAAAAAATACTGAGGATATTTGCATCTGCACAAAAATACGTAATAATTCCACTTCATAAACTTAGGTTGTTGCTGCGTTTAATTGCACTTGCACCAAACGTGGCAAAATTCTATTTAAAAAAAAATGAAGTGGACACCGCAAGAGTTTCTTGTACGGAAAATTACACGTATTTTTTGCTGCATTTAATTTTAAACTTTCACTTAAATTTCACTTCCTGTAATTATACTAACTTAATTAAACCAATCCATCACGGCAAGTTGAAAATGACATCAAAAATTGCAAATTTTGACATTAAATATCTCGGTCAGTTTTTGTCTTACGGGAGTCAAACTGCTTATAATTTTATTTTCTTTATAACGAGTATAAAACTTTCCCAAACATAAGTACAGAAATCGGGAGAGCACATTAAAAGTAAGATTTCGTTATTTGTCAAGTTTTTTAATTTGACATTACCAAAGCATGAATATTTTCGTCATGTAAAACACTTCTGTAACTGGATGTATATGACTATGACCGCGAAAATTAAGCCCGAGTTAGGACTTCTACGCTAGGTAAGGTTGTGGGTATATACAGGATGGTCACAAAACAACGTTCCCGGTATATGAAACCCCAGAACCGCTCAACCAATCGAAAGGAAATTTCAGTTACTGGTATCTGAAGCTATGCGCTCGAGATTGTGATGCTTTAAAACAATAGAGCTCTCCCTGTTACGATTGCAATGAAAAAAAACTTCGAAATTGTCGAATGGCAACACCCACTTTTTTTCGCATGAAAAAATCATAAATGACGTTAGAACGATACATATATGACGAAAATTGCAGACGTAAAACATCTGCAAAGCAGAGGACCAATGGCAACGCAAGAGAGCAGCGAGAAAAGAACTTTTATGGAATTAGAAGTTTTCAACATGTACAACGTTTCAAGATAGAGTCATCTCCTGTAACTTCGTTGGTTACGTTCGTCGCTGTTGTCAATGTTGCCAACAATCTCCCACATGCATTGCGTTATCGTCTGCGAAGGTAAGCATGTTGAATCCTTGTAATTCCAATAAAAAAAATTTTCCCTCCACTCTTGCAACAGTGCTGTCATTGGTTCTTTACAATGCAGTCCTTTATAAATGTTTTATGCGACCAAATGTCATCATACATATATCATTCCAATGTCATTTATGGTTTTTCAGTGCGCTGATCAAATTCGCGCAGGATAAAAAGTGTGTGTTACCATTCAAAAATTTCAATTTTTTTTTCACTGTAACCGTAACCATGACAGCTCTGTTGTTTGAAATCATCACAATCTCGAGAACATAGCTTCAAATAACAGTATCTGAAATTACATTTCGACTGACTGAGCGGATAGACCTCTAGGAATGCAGGATGTTATAGCAGATGCCAGATGGCAGGATGCTATGCCAAATGCACACATACATACGTACGTACATACTTACGTACAAAAGTCACGAAAAAATTCCCTTTTGAATAAATTTTACAATAATAATAAAAAGAGTCCTTTATTCTGTGCGTAAGTACAGTCGTCACGCAAAAAAATTGTCCAAAGGGATTCGAGAAAGGTTAAAATGAGCATTTCCTTAGAAATATGATACCAGGAATTTTCTGCAACTGCAATATTTCCTTTACTTCGTATAAGGAAGTTAAAAGACATACCCAACTTGCACAGCAGAATCGTTTTATGCAGGAAAGAAAAATATAGCTTATGCGCGCCAAGTCTAATCGGTGCAAAAATATTTGTTGTTCTAGTTAAGTATTGCTCATTGTTTACACTTATGTTTGAATAAAAAAAATCCTGTAGTACTAAAGATATAAGCACTTCTTTGAATAAGGCATATACAGTTTCGCATAATAAACGAATGCAATAAAGTAAAAAACAATTTAGGAGTCTCACAGCTACCTTACACTGAAGGAATAATTGACTAGTTTATCTTCTGCCTATGTTGAACTTGTTGAAGTTTAAAAGTAGTCGAAAATACCGATCTGCTTCGATTTTTTTAACGGCTGAATTTTAACTCCTCATAGTAAGAGTTGGGCACGTGCATTAAATGGTGGAAGCAGTATGCGGACGTAAACAGCAGGTAAATCGACTGCTACCCGATGATTTTTACTTCCTTGTACGAAGTAAAGGAAGTATTGTAATCACGAAAAATTCCAGATACCATATTTCAACGAAAATATCCATTTCGACCGCTATCGAACGCAATTTAACGATGTTTTTGCGTTTTACATCCGCACATAAGGACAGAATAAACGTCTCTTTTTTTCCAAACGAATTATGAAACTAATTTAAAATGGATTCACAATGTTTCGTGGCTTCTGTACGTACATGTATGTACTTACATGTATGTACTTATGCTTCTGTACGTACGCATGTATGTATCTCGTATAACTCAAAAACAAGTAGCCTCAGAGCATTGAAATTTTGTATATAGAACTACTATAATACGTAGTTGTGCTTCTTCCTTTTTGGTTGCCAATCGGCCGCACCAAAAGTATATAAATATATATATGTATATATATACCTACTCTGTTACTCGGCTCTGTGAGCTGTTTTTTTTTATTCTTATATGTTGGTAAATTCCACATTTTTTGTTTTAAAAATGATTGAATTATGTTGTTCTTATCTCACGTTTAAAGTTTTTATGACTTTATTTAATCTAAACGCAATAGTTGTAAAATTATCAACAATTTAAAAGCTGTTTAAGTGCGGCTAAGCCTAATTTTTTTTTTACCATAGTAGCTACATTTGTTTACATTTGAAACTTAACGGAATAATGAATTAAGTCTTTCTGCACCTTCAGTGTCTTTTTGCCGAGTGGAACCAAAAAGAAACTTTTAGTTTTGTGCACCGAAAAATCTGCCTTCTTGCCTGCTGTTGCTTATTTTTGCGTAGCAACTGTTATTTTAGTTGCAAAAAAAAATTTTTTTTTAATCGTTTGAAATATATTTAGTGTTTTATGTTTTCCTATATCTTTCAATTTTTAATGAAAATATTTTGAGTTTTCATGCACTTTTGCCTTGCCAGAAAATGAGAACTGAATTAATTAAATAATTAATTGAATGGGAAATATAGCGTTTATGAAATTCGTTTAAATGAAATGCAGGAAAATGCTATAATTTAATATTCCGTACAAGGAAGTCATGTGGTGTACACACCAGATTTTTTAATAATCATCCGAGCATCTCCTTTTATATGAGTTGAGTTCTACATTAGTATAATGTGAATCAGAACATGAAGAGAACATGAACTTAAAAAAAAATGAACTGGGTAATTAAACAGAAAATAAAACGTTATATACATTTTAAAAAGGTTTGAGCAAAGAGCTTAAAAAAAAAAAAATGCTTAATTTACGTTTTACACACGGAAAAAGGCAACGGAGAAGAGACATCCACGAAGCCTTCCGCTACCAGATTACAAGTGTTCTGTTTGTTTATTCATTCAGCACAGTATGCTTTGAGAAATAAACGATTTTTTCAATCAATAAAATATGCGCTACACTGTCTGTCACAACATGCAAGATACCCGCAGAAATCTTAATGAAGCGTGCGAGAAAATCTTACTAAAATCTTAAGACAAAAACGAAGACAGTGCTCAGATTCTTGCAAATATGCTAAAAAGAACTGCATTTAAACATCGTTCTACAAAAAAAATCAACAAAAGTCGCAAAACAATCATTAAAACTTACTACTTTCAGCACGTGGACAGGGTACCAAAATGATAAAACGTGCGTGCTCGCGTGTCCGGGTATTTATCCGGCGGCGCCTTTTGTCGCAATCGAATTTTTTCTCCACGAAGCCTTAAATAGCTTCATTCCAGTTTAAAGCTGACGCTTTTTTAAATTCCTGTCCATATGTGAATGGAATAAAATGTTTCCGCCATTCTTTACTTTTCGACACGGCTTACTCAAATCATTCATCTTCCAACACAATAACGTACTCTCTTCAAATATGTAATGGAAGACTGGTATGTTTTTCACTTTCACATAATAAAATGTCACAACAGAAAACAGCAGATTACCTAAAGAGAACATTTTAAACAGCACATCTGAAAGCAGAATTAGAAAGATGAGTATATACATAATGAAAGGATTAACTTGGATTCAGGAATTCATTTGGGCGCATTAATTTCCAAAGTGCGCGTCCCAAAAAGACTTGAAAAATTTTTTTTTCGATATGCAGTTATATATATTTGTTTGAACTTATAATTTAATTTATAATTTATAGTTTATTACAAATTGTTAATTATTAAAGTCCATTTATTTAAAACTGTTTTTCCTTCACAATCCCTTCTTGCACTTTTTTTTTTCCTTCTGTGTGTGTGTGTGTGAGAATAGCTTTATGCAAGCTGGTCGCTACGCTTAAATGTTAAACGAAGAAATGGATGACAGTGCTTGTAAAAAAGTGGGTCACAATCCCATATGGGACCATGTAACTAAATTTGGGGGTTACAGAAATCTTAGCCACAATAAAAAAAATTTCTCAATGCGTAACGACAAAAAATTAATTCAAAACCATTCTGGCAATTAAATCTACGCATATATGTGAGATTACGATAGGGTTTGGTTTATTTGATTACGGCAAAACATACTCGGGGTATCTGCTTAAGGGGGCCTTCGTGGAGGACTTTCTAAGGGAAACTGGCTCATATACATGTTATATTTGGGAAAAACCAAGAAAACGCCTATGCATCCAGCCGTTCGCCTGGAATCGAAACTAGTCGGAATTACCAGTGTTCAGCGACTTAACCGCTTGGCCGCTGGCGGGCGATTACGATAGGGAAAAAGCGCTTGCGCCAACTTAGGAACTGTGACTGGTCACCGAAATCTTACTAAATAGTGTCTCCAACTAGTCATTGCTGTAACTGGCTCCTTATGAGTAAAATTCTTTAGTAAACTGTGAATGCTTTTTTGGGGTAAAGGGGGTCGCCAACGAGCAATAGTAAACCTACTGTACTTGTCTCTAGACTTTATTTTAAATTAGTATTATTTACTGTTTGTCTGTTTCATAGAAAGTTCGTTTCTGTTCCTACAGTTATATTAATGAAAAAAAAATTAGGAAAGTGCATTAAAATTTTAGAAAAACACATTTACAGAATGGAATAGTATTCGAACAAATGGTCTTTCTGGAAAAATCCAAAAGTTCTGTAAACCTTGTTTATATGTCCTTAATTATCAGAGCATACAATACTCATTATAAACATTATTTTATCACGCTTCCATCTTCATCATTAATCAATTTAAAATTCAGGCGAAGATAGCATACACAACACAGAAAAACAGCATGAATAAACAGAATACATTACACCTCCAACGAGTTCCTTTAAACAAAGCTACGTGACAAAATTTATTTAATAATATGCGAAGGCTTAATGCAATTACAATACGCAATTACAATGATAAACGTTTGTTGCTCAGAATACAATAGGCGAGAATTCCCACATCTGTGTCTTATAAACATTTGCACAACTGAGGATGCCTTAGCTCAAACGAGAGGGAACAACCGTGCACGACAGACCATAATGCTTGTCGAGTCGGAACATCAAAGAGAAGTCTGACTTGGCATGGTGTGCTGTTTTGTTTCGTGGGAATGGATGTAATGCATTTGGCAGCAGCAAGAAAAAATGCAACCACACAACACACAAGTTCTGACACGCTTTACTGCTACTTTTTAAAGAACTACTTTTTATAAACAAGAAATTGACAATTTCTGTTTCAAAAATCATACAGCATGAATGAAAATTCTTTTATTGCAAGTCAGCTTTCGGAAGATTACTGTCACAGTAACAAATACGAAAATCATACTGTCAGAAAACTGAATAGGAAAACTGGATGAAACAGACGCCTCAATTTTTTATTATTTGTAACATTATTATGTACAATGTTTTATTGTGCTATTTGTGAAGAAATCAAAATTCCGTGAGAAAAAAAATTGTAATTAAAATCATATTCTAATGAAATACACCAAGAAATCGAAACGCAAAAATTAAATTATCACAGCTAAAGAATAAAGAACAAAAATCAAATCATTATTGTCTTTGTTCCTAAGCGGACGTGAATCGCACTCCAACAATTTCCGGTCAATCCCCGCAATTATAAAATTAGTAAGTCTATTATCCTTGAGCGTTCTCATAAAAAGTGAATCGCAATGTATATTTATTGACAGACAAAGTAAATCATAATTAGAAGCAAGTTTCGGTCAATCAAGATAACTACATAATAAATTTATTATCACTGAGCATTCTGATAAGAATTCACTTCAGCTATATTTATTGAAAGAAAGAAATGATCATAACCAGAATGGTCTCCCGATTTAACGAGAACAAGTGCATAAGTCCGTAGAGGCCTTAGGCTTCCAGAGGAGGAAATCTTAAAAAACCGCCTGTGCCTTTACCAGGAATCAAACGCTAGTCTTCGCACTGCTAGCAGGATGTGCTAACTATTATATCACATGAGCAAATGGGAGAATTAGCTTTAAATTCTTACAAGTTAATTACCACCGCATATTGCAATAAGAATAATCTTAGTTTAATACTGTTTAACTCAAGTTAACATAATCCTGGATTATTTACTGTAATAATTTTCTACCCAAAATAAATCGCAATCTTACCGAAATAAGCAACCTGCTGGTGTTGATTTTTATTGAACAACTCTTTAAAAATATTACACGTAAAAAAATCACACCATGCATGAGAAAACTGCATGAAATATTTTTCGATAATACTACAGACTAGAAGAGGATTGCTGTATGAATCATAAAACAAAATATTCAAAACTTAAGGCTAAAATATTCAGTTACTGTAAATTATTCTTAGGCTAAAAAAGAAGCATGGAACAAAGCTTGATGCAATTTTCAAAATCGAGCCTCCTACGTATTTTTTTATTTCATAGGACATTAATTTAATGCAACTTAATTTTGCACTGCTTGTCATTTTTTACCAAACAACCTCTTTTCAAACAGAAAGAATCTAAACTAAATCAGTTTAATTATCTCTCGGTAATGCTTGATTGTAAGTGCACGTAAAACTAATTCCAGTATAATCAATAGGTTCGCCTACTCAGTTATGCTTCCTTTTTCCTAAAATTTCTTTAAGCTTTGTACTCTGCATTCGCTATTTAAAATAATATACTGAATATATTATTGTTTCTGACGAGTAGCACATTTATCAATGCAAAATTCAAATTATTTATGTATTTTCTAACACTGCTAATCAAAAGTAAAACACATTCACCGATAAAAACTTAACTGCTATTTGCTAAAAAATGATTAACTGTCCCTCTCTAGCAAACGAAAGATTAAAAAGTAAGCATTATTTTGCTAAACATTTTTCATCAGAGAAGGGAAAACTAATCAAGTAATCCAAAACTAAAACATGATTCGGTTTCGAAAGTTACCGAGTGGTTTAACTAAATTAGAACCAAAATAAACCAATCTAAAAATAATAAATATGATTACTCTTCCCCTTACCACTCTACCAGAAAAACGATTCAAAGACAACGCGATGAAAATTATGAAAAACAAAGGTGGCAAAACAAAGCCATAAAACATGCTGTTTAAAAGAAACTGCAAAGATGATGAAAATAACACAAATGGTTAAAAAATTTTAAAAATAGGAAAGAAAAAAAATTTGAAAGCCTTCAGCTTTTATATTACGCCCAAACGGGCCTCGTTTTCATTCACATACACATACACGTTTCGAAAGCATTTGAGCTAATATTCCTTTGGGCTAAAAATATTTAAAAACAGCCTATCTTTAGAATTTTTGGTAGACAGTCTCGCTTGATGGAGATAAAAATGTTTTTCTCCGTACAGTATTGCCATATCTTACTTTGAAATCGCTGAGTTTGTTAATCAAAAATTCGTTAAAGTTTTACAAAATATGACATATACAATAAAACAATTTCGAAATTTAAAATTCGGCCTTCCAAGTGTTCATATTCGGGTGGAGGACTACATTATTCAAGATTTAATGGCTCTAGGTACCGTCGTTTTTTCATAATATGAAAAACATGTACACATTCATGTAAATTTATCATTATTTAGTTTCTTTAAATATAATTCAAAGTGATAATATTTGGTGGCAACAATTTGAAAAGTGATTCAGGCTTTTAGAGTAATTTAACGCAAAATCGAGTTTTGAAGCTAATAGCCCTTCTAGGCTAACGTTCCTTCGAGCTAACAAAAAAAAAAAAGAAAGAAAGAAATTATTAAATTTCGTATTCCAATAGAACAGAGATGTCAAACTGGCAGCCCCCGAAGCAGTTTTATGGAAACTGCGAATACATATTTGCTGCAAATATGGTGTTACAATGGTTTCAGGATTTTAGTTATTTGACTCAGTATTTGGCTCAGTTATTAGTTTATTAAACTCATTTCCGAACTTTTGCACTAAGAATAATTGTTTTGTTTGGGAATATATGCGAGAAGTTTTTTTTTTTTTTTAAACAGTTTATTAACTGATAAGAAAGAACCTGACTGATCAATGAATGATCTACAATCCATGATAAAGATAATTAATTCCCAGTAATTTTTCTCCAAGGCTACAAACTTTATCAGAATCTAATACTATCAAGTGTCAAGCTGTAATAATAATAATAATAAAAAGAGTTTAAAATTATTTGCATATAAACATATATATTTTTATTCATGCACCCAAAAAAATTAATAAATTAGGTTGTCATCCTTTACTCCCACATTTTGTCCAACTTAGAAAAGTTTCTCTGAAAACTTAGAATTCACAGTTACATTATTTTTAGTTTAAATTTAAGTAAATTATCTAATGATTAATTAAACATGATAGAATTACTTGAAACGAATGTCATTCTAAGAATTTAATATTTAGCTGCCTCTGTGTTTGAATTACAGATATCTCCTCCAAGTACAAATCTTTAGATTTTAGATAGATAACAAACAGAAATTTGAGTTTTTACTTTTACGATATTATTATTATTATTATCATCATCGTTTACGTCACGTTTTCATAAATATTTAATCAATGAAATTTAAAATTTATTAACAATATTTTAAATTTTACTAATAATATTCTTTCAAAAAAAAAAAAAAAAAAACACTAATTTCTGATTCTTCAATGAAAGAGGATTAGCCAGAAGCATTGAACAAGCCCTTTTCCCTGGCTGGCTATATTTGCTCATTTGTTTTCTTTTCATTACGTTACTTATTTAATTCTGTTTTATTGTTTTCGTTATTTTTTTATTTTGCACAGAATTAGATTTCGAAATAAAACAGATGCATGGGCAAAAAAAATACATTCTACGACTGCTACAAATGCAGAAGGTACAATTATAGCGCTTTTTAAAAGTCAGTCCTTGTATAGATAAGTGAACACAGTCTGTTTTAGTGGTGTATGTTCGAAGTACCGCCATTTCTCAACTGCAGAGCTGACTCATAATACAGTCATCTTCCCGGTATTCTACGGGCATCGATATCATCAAACATCTCAGACACGTGCGCTCAATTCATGCACCTGTCTATTTCCGACAAAATTGAATCAGCTTCCAACAATTCAACCGTCCCTGCACTCTATCACGAGCGCGCAGCTGCAATCTCGTTCAAACAGCCAAACCAATCATATAAATATTAATGCCAGAATGAATCTTCAACGTCGGATTTTCAGAACAAATCAAATATACCGAAGATGACTTGATATCATTAATTATTTTAAAGAAATCATTCCTTCAATGAATAAAGTTACGATTTTTCTAACGTTCACTCAATGCTCCTACACATACACACACAAACACATAAAATCAGGGGGGAAAAATTAATGTTTATAACTTGAAAATGAAGCATGCATTTATCTCGCTAAAAAACACCAACCTTAATGAGTTCCCCTCCCCCAATCAAATACTGTAAACTAATTATGTTATTATAGCAGATAAAATCAGTAACACCGACGATGTATTGGCCCACGTGAAGACTTTAAAATAAATAAATAAATGGAAACGAATTCGGCTGAGATAAATCCATTTATTGTTTATTCAAAAGCCATGTTACAGTTTCAGTCTTCGTAGTCGTTATGGAAAAGATTATAATATCGAAATACCGAAACTTTCAAATTTGAACTGAAAGACGTTATTTCAAAGAAAGCTGTGGTTTTTATTTTATTTTATTTTATTTTATTTTAACCTCCTTCTAATTTGCTGGGCAATATTTTATTTTAAAAAAAAGGAGAAGAAGCTATTAGAAAGCAGCATTTTATACTTATTTACTTTATTAATTTTCTGTATTTTTAAGAAAATTATACCTTATACGTTCTCGCTTCGAAAAAACGCTTAATCATCGTCGCGTCTTGTTCAGTGGCATAATAATTAAACTAAAAGCAATTAAATTTACAAAACAGTAAAAGATAATTATCTTCTTCTTACTAATCCCTCTGATTTGAATCAGATCAGATAGATAAGTTCATTCGCCTTCATAACTTCCAACACGAAATTAGGTCTTTTCAGCAGATCTTCATGCAGCAGGGCAACCCAATTGTGTAGATGTTGCTCAGTAGCTTCATAGTTTTTATATTTGGTGCAGTGGGAAAAGTTTTAGTACCACGGGAATATCTTGAAGGTCCTTAAAGTGTCCTGAAATCAACCAAGCCGGAGCCGTTTGGTCCTTCCCGTCACCCTTGAAACCAACAGCAGTACCAGAACCTGTACTACGATACCATATCATGCTAATGTAATATAACCAAATGTTATAAATTAATATTTCTAACTAATGATGCTGCGCCTTAAAAAAAGAATTATACAATTAAAATGCGGTTATACAGAAATGAACTATGACTATGATACCTAGCATCCAAAATTACAAATATGGATCGTAGTTATTTTAATATCGCCATAAACAGAATTATCTCACAGAAACATGTCAAAAGTATAAAAAAACTCTTTTATGTATTCTGTTTTATCAGAATAAAGGCTAAAAGCTTCCTAAAAACGAAAAAGAACTGAATCAAGATACAAGAATAGTACTAATAGGCTCAAAAAGAGTTCCATACGGTTCACCTTAAGTACATTTTATAGTCTCCAGCACTGAATTAATTTAAATTTTAATTTCACCTCATAGAGAGAGACATTAAGATTTTTGATGCTGAGAGACGTGAAAAATGAGCAATGCCCTCGCAGGGACTCGAACCTCGGACCTCTCGAGTATGGTGGCCATTACACCACGAAGGCATCCTAAGAAGGCAGGAGAAATACCTTATATAATGTCCCTTTTCAAGGGCGCCTGGGGATTAAGGGACCCAGGCGCCCTTGAAAAAAGGGGATTAAGGGACCCAGTCGCCAAATCCTGCTGGTGGAGAATCATCATTCACCACCTTTTTTAGTTCGGGCGCCACTGTAGAGGCATTAGGTTTGTTTGAAGCAGGAGTACATGAAAAATGAGTAATGCCCTCACCAGGCTCGAACCTCTTACCTCTAGAATACGCGCCGAGTGTGCTGGCCATTACACCACGAAGGCATGCTGAGGATACGGGAGAAATACCTTGTAACCTTTATCTCACAAGCTGTGAAGTTCTAAGCACAAGTTTTGCAAAGTTGTTTAAAGGAAAGCTTTTTATAAAAAGTTTGTATAAACCTACTTCTATTTCAGTAGTTAATTTCGTGGACAAAGCGAACACTCGCCTGACTTTCTTAGTACAGTTTAAAGAAGTTAATTTTAGAAAATAACCCCAGAGAATATGGTGATAAATGTGCATTATGTTATGACAGCTTTTAAAGACTGCAAATGATAATTATACATATAACTGAATTCCAATAAAATTCGGTAATAATATCAATATATATTTATAATTATATGGGTCCTAAAACAGATTCCGAGTGCATTAAATATAACTTTAAATTTATCAGTCATAAATAGTGTTATCATACATAATAGCAGAAATATTATTATAATTTCTTATGTGTATGTTGCACATCATCGCTCTTAGAATAAACATCGATTTTTTTTAAAAAATTAACATTAGATTAAACTATATATAATGAAATTAATTTAGCAATTAATTCCATTATATATTAGCAAATAATTATAGTGAACCCTCTAGTTACGACCTTCTGAAAGAGATCGGTATTTTTGACAAAATAATCTTTTTAAGACCGCCACATGCACAGAGCTCCGAAATTCTCTACAGCCGTGGATTATCGCGTTTAAAGAGTATTTTGAACAAAATATGAATGTTAGTCTTAACTATACATTTGTTATTTGCCCCCCCCCTCTCATAACAAACAGTGAAAAAAGTCTCATAACAGTGAAAAAAGTAGTTCTAATGATTTAAAAGGATGTAAAACTGAAAGAAATTGGACACACAAATTATAAAAAGATTCCGATATATGTATTTTAAACATGCCTGCAGTTCATTATTCTGCTCAGAATAAACTGTCTAAAGGAAATATTTAATAAATATTAGAAATCTAAAGCTAAACCAGGTCAAAGCAGTAAGGGCCATCTCGTCTAAACAGTTTAATTGACAAAAGCAGGTGTTCGCTGTGTAAATATCTTTTCGACCAAGGACTAAGGCGATGGCTTACGGAGTGGAGTACCTTTGCTAATAAAAGCAATAACCTCCACATCTTCGTTAAGATAAATGAGGGGATGAAACAGTATTTCGAGTTGAGAATGAACCAGGAATGGACGAAACGGCACTAAACCTATTTCTGCACAAAGGAAAATAAATGAGTCAAAAATTAATTATGCTGTACGTTTCTTTGTTGGTAAACTAATTTAATTATGTATAGATCTAGATCAGAAATATTTTAGACACAGATGATCACATCCTAATATCCACCGTCTTCACAAAGAACAAATCTCGATAAAATATCATCCTCTAATGGTAATCCATCACCAGTACGTTACGAAAAACTTCCATTTTAAGACGATCACAGCGCATATTTGACGGACTATCCGGTGCCATTTCAGACACCCACCGTTTTTCCTCCTTTATCGATGAGCAAATGGCCTTAAAACAGCAAACATAAAACAAGTGTTGTGATAGAATTCGACATAGTATATTTTAGTTATTATTATTTAGTATATTTTAGTTTAGTAGCGCCCTTACTGCGCCTGAGCAATCCTGATTAATGTAGCTGCTAAATTTTAGAGTACGCGCCACAAAGGATCATGAGATAGAGAGGCTCGACACTTTCAAGATACAATTTATTACTTCCGACACTACAGTCGCTGAGAAAGCACTTTAACGGAATAAATTATAGTCATCACAATTTGGTAACGATACTTTAAGGACAAAAAGATGCACACTGAAAGGAATATGCGAAAAAAGGGGGGAATAAAGGGGCTTTAAAAGGGTAATATGTGATATGCTATGTACGGAAGCTCCTAACATTGTTTTATTGCACATGCAGCTTTTAAAAGCCGAGACATTAGTGACAAAGAAATGAAGACAGCACGAAAATGAACCGGAGAATAACTGGCACAAATTAGTAGTACAAGAAACTTGAAACTATAATTACTTACATATTAAAGAACATGATAAACTTCACTTTAATATACTAATTGTTTTGCATTAAAATTTTAAAATGCTATCAAAGAAGTTGCTTCATGAAACACTACTTTCTTGGATTAGTTTTATATGGATCTCATGCTCAACAGAAAGGGAAAAAAAAGAAGCTCTGAAACTCAGTCAAAAATGACATTTAAGAAATGCTTATTTAAATCATTCCTGCCATTTGAATGGACTATAAACAAAATTACAGATAATTAAATTTGCTTGATTATTATTTTATTCGGCATAGCTTTAATTATTACATTGTAAAAGAAGTCCTTTGGAGTGCTCGGAGAATATAAAGTAAAATTAAGTAATTCATAAGCAGACGAAGTAAATTATGAGTGAAAGGGCACTCAAATATAATATATGTAAATGAAAGTTAACAGCAAACATCAATTAATCGTAATTAATATTTCGCTTCAGTATCTAGACGTGACAAAATTTACATTAATGACACGTAGCCTCGAGTTCTTTTACACTGTGACCGGACTGTATTTCTCGACTTAGGTCAGTCTGAGATAATTTGTAATCCAATTTGCAGTTCATCAATTTATCATGAACGACAACGGACAGTCTGAATACTTTCGCAAACGATCGAACTCCAGCAAGTAATGAGAAATACTGAATATTGGTTAAAAATGACACAATCGAACACAGGAAAAAAATTCCTCAACTCCAAGCAAAAAACAAGGTCGGGGAAAAAAGGAAAGTTCTGCTTTAATCATAATCCTCACGGTGACGTCACAACATTCCTCTATCCCTCTCGACATCACGTGACAAGAAGGGGGCGCGACCCCAACTGTCGGACTGGAACGCCGCACGTGCGCTTTTGGTTCTGTTTCGTTTAAATCTTTTTTAGGGCCACACACTTTTTTTAATCTTGTTTTTTGGAGGTTAAAAAAGAACGGCCTTCGCACAGGATGAAGTACTTCCTAAGAAAAAGAACGGAACCGGCGTCATGCATGTGTGTAGTAGTCTCTCGTTTTCAGCGTAGCGTTTCTTACTCATTTCCACATATGATTACTAATTAGAAAAAGATTAAAATCCTTTAAATGATTAGGTCATAAGTTGGCTGATCGAACACTCAAACTATCTTTAAGCTGTTAATAGCTATTTGAATCAATTTGACGTGCAGACTGAATAAATGACTGGTGAACAAGTAATATATGATGACGTTCTCGTAAATCATTTACAGTTAAGAACTTTACATCAAAAAATCAGAATGTACTAATAATTTTGAATGATTATTCTATTGTTAAACGAAACAGATACGAGAGAGATGCTAATGCACATAACCCTCGATTAGCTCGCTATCTTTACGGTGGTACAAAAACGATGGGAATCATTCTTCGAATTTCAAATTTGGATATTTTCAGGGCCTAACCGGCAAAAATGCTGAAGTATCGGTTACAGGATGCTCTTGTTTGCAGACTGCTGTAGAAAATCTGATGAATACGTATGATCTCTCACCAACCAGCAATTATTCCCGATCCTCACCAAAACACCATAAAACTAAAGACACTGAGCCATTCCCATCATCCAGCAATTCAGTTGATTTCAAAGATTCAAACACCTCCAGGTTTAGGATTCTGCAGCTCTATTTGTTAAAGAACTCTTTTACCCCGTTAAAATTTACCCCCTTATAAAGTTACCGTACACTTTTACAGAAATGTTTAGAACACTAAATAAGATATTCAGAAACCTGTAATAAAATGTACTTTGCGTTAAATGATTTTGCCCAACTGTACGTTAGAGTACAATCATTTGGGTCCCCTGGAACACATTTAAGCAAATTATAGTCTACGACGTTAGGCAGGTCAGGAGACCAGATACTTTTCGATTTACCATATTTTCAACATACGCTGAGTTTATTAACACATAATTCTATCATCCTAATAAATCCATCGTAAGTAGTCAAATAGCACCTCTAATATTCTAACATCTCTGAAACGAACTCAAACCAATGCAGTTTAATAGAAATAATACTAACAAGTAAACGACATTTTCAATGAAGTGAAACACTTCTTAAGGAAAGAACTGCAGGTAATTTACATATTCATATATAAACTACAGAAAAGAGATGCTTGATGCAGGATAAGTATACCAATGATGAAACGACAGCTCATTTCTAAGTTTCTAGGAAATGTTGCCAAAAGGCCTCTGAAATGCACTTTCTAAGAAATTTGCTATCATTCAACACTTTCATTCACAATAATTGATAGATGCCCTAATCAACAACTGGGATAGCAGGTTCCACTAACCCCTGAAGGCAGTAGCGATCTGCATAACGGAGAACCCAAACTGCTTGCATAACTGACTTACAGCTCTTGTCATCATTAAATAAAAAGAAGTAAAAAATGTAAAATCAAAAATGAAAGGAACAAGTGAAGGGGGAGGAAAGTAAGAGAAAGCTATTCATTTTTGAGCTGCCTTCAAGAACTCGTTCCCGCGTCCTCATTGGATAATGATGCTCTTTAAAGGCTTTTTTCCTAACCTCTATGTTTAACGCTGCCCTTATCTTCCCTCCGGGCTACGTCCTTTTGTTCCCGCAGTACACGGTTAAAAATTTCAGAATATATTAAGTTTTACGAAAGTCCGATGAAATACTTAAATTTAGGACGACAGACATTCAAATCTGTGAATTCTTTCCGAGTACGGCAGCTAACATGGATGACGTATCGTATTAAAACACTCAAAACTGCTGAAAAATTTCAAATTTCAGAGTCACTGTTTTCTTTTATTAATGTATCGTTTTTGCATAATACCACTTTCATACTATAATATTTAAAAATATTATAGTATGAAATAATATTTACAAATATATAATATGAATAATATTTACAAATATTATATTATATAAAAACATACTATAATATTTAAAAATGTCAAACAGTGAAAATATAGTATTGATATGTACGTTCGGTCTTTCATGTAAAAATATGTATGGCATTACAAGCTTTCACAACCTTCTCTTCAGTTTAATGCAATAACGATTAGCAAGTACACAACTTTAACCATGTGTCAAAATTTTAATAAAAAAAATTAGAGACGCAGCTTTAAATATAATTTAAGAAAGTAAAATGTGTTCAGCAAATCGATATATTTATAACTTTCAAACAGGCCAACTTGAAAAAGAGAACCACGGTTGGGCATTCAAAATATTGGATTAATCATATATATAAATGACAATCAATGGAAGGACAATCATAATCAACAACAATGGCGGCCAACTTCTATGTCCTCGATGGCAATAAAAGTGACGGGTATTTAAGAATGCGTTTTCAGATAATAAATAACGGTTATTTCACGATTGTTGGGGAAACAACTTCAAATATTTTCCTTAAACAGTTTCCATATAGAATAACACCCAAATCAAAGGTGAAATTACACAAAAGAATTAAAAATGCCAGGGGGAACATACTTTTCTAGAAAAATATTTATGTCCTTAAATCTTAAGGTTAAAAATATAATGGAATTCATACAAGGAAGTCCTCAAGTTTTCAGTGATGCTGTTAATATTTTAGGCCTGCAGACAGTTTTGAGATGAATATAAGTATGGGAATGCATGATTAATAATAGATCTTCCTGGACTGTATGTGGTCTACAATCCCACCACTTCGCCGCCACTGATTTGCATGATTATCGTAATTGGCTATGAGAAATCAGAATGATATTGAATACAGCACATTCAAATGAAAAATACAATATTAATTTTTAGTACTATGAAATTCTTCAGTCCTGGAAACAAAACTAGTTTTAATAAACGAATGTAAATTGAAGGGTTTGCTTTATAATATCTACCAAAGAAGTTATACACAGTACATGGGGGGGATACTAAAATTTAAAAAAGAAAGAAAAAAAAGTACAAAATAATGACCTTCACACAGCACATTTCAGTAACAATCAAGAGGAAAAGCAGGCTTAACACAAATTGTCTGAAGCCGTATCATATTCCGCTACATAGTCAAAACTTTCCTCTTAGACTACATAACTACTTCTAACAACGTTTCTTTCACACGCCCCACAAAATGACTTCAAATTGCAACGTGACGTCGTCAGCTATCATTCAGTGTACATACTTTAAAAAAAAATACTTTAATACAATTCTTTCAACTCCTGAACGTTCTTCAAAACTTTATACGCGTTTGAATTATTAATAAATAGGAATATTGCAGCTATCTATAATGACCTAAGAACTAATTTTCAGAGAAATAACCTTTTCTTTTTAATCATAATGAAAAAGACGAAAAAACTATTTCAACACAGATTTTTTTATTCCTACATCTTTTAGCTCTTTTTTAAAATTTAAAACAATTTAAAAAAAAATCTGAAAGGTTTCAGATTTTAAATTACGTAGAAATGGACGTTTTTTAATGTTTTGTGTGTTCCCTTTATTTATTAAATACCATGTTCTTCGCACATAAACCATAAAATTCAGTTCAACAGCAATATCGCAAAATAATTTTAAAATGAGCGTACCTTTAGAATTTCCAATACAGTCTCGCGCGCTGGAGATAAAAAAAATATTTTTTTTTTCGTACAGTGTTGCCATTGCTCGCTTTGAAATCGTTTAGTTTTTTAATCAAAAATTCGTTGAAGATTTACAAAATATGAAATCGATAATAAAACAAAATTCAAATTGAAATTAAGGATTCCACATGCCCATATTCTATGGAAGATTACGTAATTCAAGTTTTGATGGCTCTAAGTACCTTTGTTTTATCACAATGCGACAAATACAATACATTCATGCAGATTCTTCATTATTTAATTTCTTTAAATATAATACAGAGCGATAATATTTGGTGGCAACAATTTAAAAAATGATTCGTCGTTTATAGTTTTCAACGCAAAATGCCAAAACGAAGGGGCAAATTGCCCCTTTGGACTAATGAATGGAAATTTTAAGAAAACTGATTTTGATTTTGAATTTCCTTTAAGGTATACTATAAACCAAATTTTAATACTGCTAACGATTGAACAAATTCTCAGCAATGCATAAAACTTAGTAATGAATGTGATGTAATGCGCAAAATACATTTTTCGAGATTATTTTTTAAATTCCTGTATTTTAAAAATTCTTGATAAATTATGAATAAAAATGCATTTTAATCTATTATTTCCATAACTTTTAAAAGTACAGATTTATGTCAGATATACTGAAATTAGAAGATTTTATTATTCTTTTGCTTTTCCTTCCATTATTTTTTCTCAGTCACACATGATTTCAATAATGAAGTACTAAGAAAAAGTGAACAGAGATTTAATTATGCTTTCTGATGCTATACATTCTCTTTTTTTTCTTTCTTTCTTTCCTTTTTTTTTTTTTAAACTTTTTACTGCAATACATTTGTTTTTGCCTAATTTTAACGAGCCCTTCCTGCACTGTACGGCTGTTCTACCTTTTTCATGAGCGTTGCACTCAAGTTTTTCGACAAACTACATCTGGATTTACCATGTGTGGGTAAAATCTCTAAAATAAAAATTTATAATAGAAAGGACGAAAAAGTTCACAAATGAGTAAAAAAACACTCGCTATTCATCCGATAACCATGCATGTTTAGAGTCACTTGCAAAACATCTTGACCTGGAAAAGCGTCATACAGACCATAAGCGGGCCACAAAAAGCAAGCGATGAAAATGCACTATAATTAATTCACGAGTGCCATTAACAATACGCAGAATTTCTCCAAAAATATAATCGTGTTATGAGGTCTTTTCATATTTAACGTGCATGTTCCAATTATCTCTAATCATCCATTACTATATAGACGTTGAGTTTCAGTTAGCATTTTTAACTGCATACATCATCCGACCATTAGAGGCTAATGCAAAACTGAATTTATTTATGCATGTATGTTTTAATATAGTCTCTTCAATTTAGTCATTTTATGAATTAAAACTACAAAGCACGTTTCATTCTGAGGTAAGAACGCCGACAGATGGCGTTGTAAGAAAGCCGCCGTTAGAGGGTGCAAAATAGAGAAGCGCCAGAGAAATGAGCGCTAATGAATGTAACGGTGACGTGTTTAGATTTCCAGCATGTTGCTGGATGTATATATGTAAATAATTAGTTCTTATAATAAACCAAAGATAGTAAAACGTACGATATTTTGAATGAATCATACAAAAGAGAAACACATCACCAGCTGACAATTCAAATGATACATCAAAGAAATCCCCATATGACGAAATGATTTAGACTCTGTAATTTCCAACATTTATAACACAATGAGAAAAATGATACTATACTATTTATTTGAAAGTTAACATCAATGGAATTAATGGAAATCGATTCAATCCGAGATACAATATTTAGGTTTTGATTACAAGAATATAAGAGTCTTCAGCGAAGTAGAATTATAACAGCAATTCCTGTGCACAGAATTTCGAGGCTTTTTGAATGCTTCATTTCTGTGTTATAGCGCATATGCACATGAGCACACAAACACATTTTAAGAAAAACAATCAAAATAAAATTCAAGGTTCTTTATAACGAACATAGCTATTAAAATCTAGACGAAAGAATGAAAATTAATTAATCTTTCACTTCCTAAAAGTTACATTTAAAGCTGGAGTTAAAACTGGCAAATGCGGTCAGTATACATTATTTTTACATTTGGATTCAGTAGCCAAGATCTGCGCACCTCATCTACTTACATAAACGTAAAAATAATTATTGGGTACAGTAAGCTGTTATATTAGGCCGATTAGAACTAAACCACAAGATGTATAAAATATCCAGTAAAAAATGTGAAATACATGTACGTACACTGCGAAAAAAAGAAGGAGCACAGTTCTCTATCTCCCGTTATACTGGACCGATTGACGAAATTCTACTTGCGTTTTTTATGTCTCGAAAGCGCGATTTAGGATATGTATTACATTTGTACATAGCATTGTTCTAATATAGGTATTTTGACACAAAATCGGACTTTCTCTGAAATGGCATTCCAATTTTTTTTCATATTTCGATTCTACGACTCAAATTATGCCAAACTGCCAAGTTTTGTAAAAATCGCGCTAGTAGTTTTAAAAAATTAGCTCTCAAAATTTTAGCTTCTCCATGTTAATTGAATTTGGTATATATTTATTAATATCTCTTTTTTTTATTAAACTTACTTTCAGAATTCGAAAATTAGGCTTAATCCAAATATAATTCGCCCATTTTTTATTATTTTTAAAATTTGTATTTTTAAATATTTTTTATAAATTTTTCGAAGAAATTTTTGTGAACTATGAAATTTTTAACATCTTTTTAAAGTAGATGCATTTCTAGGCACACCCGCAAAAAATTAGAGTTTTTTAATCAAAATTTTATACGATACAAATGAATTTACATATTAGCGCGTTTTGAAATTTGGCTTATTCGTTACAAGCAATAATAATGCCAAATGTGGTTCATGCACTTTGTTAAAATTATTTGAAAGTATGACGGTGACCTTTTTTTCCGTTCGTGTACAATGAAAAAAAATGAAAAGAAAATAGTTTGCTATAAATTAAGAAGTTCGCCATGTGAATTATTCTTGGCGCAAACTGAAAAAAATGCGCCAAAATAAATGTTTTAATTTCTCCTTAAATTCCGCACCAAATTTTACAAAATTTAATATTTAGGCATAATTTGAGTCGTAGAATCGAAATATGAAAGAAAACAAATTGACATGTCATATCAGAAAAAATCCGATTTTGTACCAAAATACCTATATTAGAATAATGCATATAAATCTAATACATATACATATAAATCTAATACACATCCAAAGTCGCGCTTTCGAGCTATGAAAAACGCAAGCTGAATTTCGTCAATCGGCCCAGTAGAACGGGAGATACAGAACTGTCCATCCCCACCCCGCAGTGTACATTGAAATTGTACTCTGAAATGGTGAAATAACTTCACCATTTCAGTTGCATGCTTTGCATTAAACAAAAGGCCTTATATTTCACTTGCTGAGTTTCAATGATACCAGAGAAAGCCGCATAAACTGTAAAACTATTTTTATTCATCTACTTATCATCGAAACTTCATTCAATTAAATTATCATTCAAATTCAAACAATTAGCTTTGAATGCACTCTGCATATGACAATGAATGCATTCTGCGTACGACAACAACATATGATGTAATGAGAAAAGTGGCACATATTTACTTTAGTTACACATATTATTCACTTTAGTTAGCATACTTTAAAACATTAATTTTCCTAAATTGTAATTGATTAATTCTAAGGTCGTAATTAATTACTTTTTTTGTTTTGAATCTGTCCTACAACCACAAAAGCTCACTCCAGAAAAAAATGTAAATTAGTTAATGCGAAGGCTATAACAAACAGGGATATAAATAGACACATTATCTGTAACTAATTAATTGTATGAGCTGTGATTGACAATTGTATGACAAGCTTACACTGAAGTGGATTATTGCACTGAATAGTTTCTTTTCATCCTCCTGAACAGTTTAAATTTAAACGAAGACTTAACGTTTTAACTGGTCATTGAGCTTACAGATATCTAACAGTTAGTGAAAACAGTCTCTCCTGCAATCATATCTAATAAAACTGATTCACTATATTAAAACTTTAAGTAGTGTATTTGACGTGTATGTAGCAGTTATTTTTAAGTTTTATAACCCATAAGTTGGGGTAGTAAAATTTTAGTCGGTTATTAAATTGTAACCTACTTTCACAAAGCCATAACGCACGTATTTCACATACGGCCTATCAATACATTACGGAAACTTGCTTAGCAATATAGTTTACGCTAGGATGTTATGAATTAATATTTAAAATCATATGAGATTCCCTACATACTGTTGGCCTCAGGATTATTCTCTTACATACATTATGTGCATCTTTTTTGACTTATTTATCAGGATAGAAATTCACAACCAACATCATCAAAATACTTTATTCTACTTATCTTTTAAAAAGTGCATTGAGTAATTAATATCGTCTGTTACCATGGTTATATTCTTTATCTCTCGTTTTTAATATTACACATGTTTTGAATATGTTTTAATATGACGCCATCTGGCGGTAGATTGTGGAAATTGCTAACAATACTTTGTTTTCCACTACAAGTTTAATAATGAAATGATCTACCTAAAAATATACATGTTAGAAATCTCAGTCTGCGGAAACATTACTATACTATTCTTTTTAATTACGATCTATCTTTATATATATTTCTACATTCTCTATTTTTTATTTATTTTCAGGTGTTCTTTTTAAGTAAGTGGCGCTTGTTTTTAAGTAAGTATTACATTTTTACACTCTGAGAATGTATTTTGAACACAAATTTTGACCACGCATAAATTCGATTCGATTGTTTCGAAACGACTATATACATGTTGTTCGGCATACAAGCGATAACAGAAAAATGACAGAATGGAAACCTAAAAATTTTGTACATATTTTAATATGCAATATGAACACACACACAAACACTAGAAAAAGTTATCTTAATATTTCAGATGCACTTGTCAAAAGTAAAATGAAATGTAAATAATTTTGATGCATAAAATTGCGCAGTGCGATACTGGCAACACTACAGCCAATTTAAACATTCTATTACAATTCATGGAATGAATTAGGTGTAGATAAGTTTTGATAAGATATTAAAATACAAGTAATCAAAAACGAAAAAACAAATGTTAAAATAAATAAATTATGCTTACAAGACTTTATTAATATAGGTGAAATGAAAACATACACTAAATAGGCTAAAATAAGTATGATTAAATCTCGCAATAAGTAGGCTAACATATTCTTAAGTGCGTCAAAAGTGCACAACATTAACAAAACAAGTAGTCAGCGAAACATTCTGGTAAAAATAACTTGTCAAGGTGGGAAGCGAACGGAGGCTTGAAAGGATTGCGCATATCGAAAAAAAAAAAAAAAGAGAGAGGGAGAATAACTGGAAAATCAAATGACCTTGAAAATATCTTAGTAATTTTAAGTAAAACTTTCCATTACAAATATTGCTTGATGTACAATTGTCAAATTTTTAAGACAGTGCAAAAGAACAACTTGAAAAACAAGAAATTACGGTTTGAAGAATTATGAACATTTGGTTTCGCCAATAATTGAGCCATATATCGGGACCACCAGGAAGAAATATAATACTCTCAATCAATAATAAGTCATAATCTCAATCCTACTGAGCCTGAAAAAAAAATCAATTTCCAACCAACGAATGTTCAGGAAGAGATAGATAGATGCCTTTCATTTAGTTTGTTCAAAATCTTTTTGAAATCACACAGTGAGTTCAATTCAGCTTTATCCAAGCTACGTATCAGTAAAATGATCTGAAATAAACAAAAAAATTACTTAAAAAATTACTGCAATAAACAAACCAGTAAATCACTTTTTTAGGCTGGAACAAGAGATTCTTTTATTACCTTGTTATTAACAATAACTGAATATAATTTTTTTTTCTTACTGAAAATTAACCGATGATATTTTGAAAAGAAAGAACTCTACGTTTAAATTTAAGAAAATGAAAGCTTGCAATTACTATTTAGTTGAATAACAGATATTAAGGGCTGATGAACAGTGAAGAATAATGGCGAGTTTCTAGGAAGTGAAGGCTTGGTTTCCTCGTATGACTGTTTTGTCTTTTCATGCCATAAAAGTACCTAAACACCTCAATTATTACAATATGCAAAATATATATTACGTTAATTAATCGACTTTTCTTATGATTTGGAACTTTACTATCACGCTTTCTTTTCGTTAGCTCTCACCAGGATGTAAATGAGATAGGAGTATTTAAGACTGAGTTCTTAAAAGTTTAGACAAATAGCTTTTGGCAGCGGCGCTGATCGTAAAACGATTCTCTCGCCATGCATTGCTACTTAAATTATCCGACAGTAACCAATCTGCTAGCCGAAGGAATTTGTTAGGCTGTTTGTTGAATTACAGTGTCCAACATCGAATTAATTTTAATTTACGTTAATCTTTCTGTTACTGATATCTCTCGATTCAGTTTTACCCAAGCTACTAATTAGTACAATGATCTGTTGAATATAAGCATCATAGAGGAGATTTTAAATTTTAAGCAAAAGTCGTGCATTTGTCCAGTTTAAAGTTTTAAATAAAAAAAGGTTGTTTAAAAATCCTGTTTCAATAGTTAATCTGAGACGGGGCGAGAACTCGCCTGACTACAATAGTAGGATCTGAGAACTTTAGTTAATTACAGAGTGAAAAACTTCATAGATCCTTGGCATTATATTTTTTAACACTCGCCTACATAGGTAGCTAGCCAACTGCATCGAAAATTCTTGAGACATAAATATCATCCTTAATATGAATTTCCTTTAAAGATTACTTTTCTTTTGCCAAAGGCAATTGAAGATTTTTCAAACTACGTAATGTGGGATCTGTCTCAAATATGACAGATATTAGTCGTAATCTTAAAGAAATGAAATGCTGTCAAGTACGAAGACAAGCGTTCTTTAGAAGGACCACCTCCAGGCAAATCACAAAATTACAGTACTGCAAAACGTAATATTAGACTTCACTAGCAAATGCTGTTCAAAATGGGTCGACGACTATTAGTTTCATGAAGCAAGAACTGACCGGTTATATCAGAACTATGTCAATCGGTTATACTGGCGTTCTTTCAAGGATACCTATAATTTACATGAAAGTGTACGAAAATTAAATTGCATAGCATATGCTTTTACTTATCTGGAAAAAACGTCAGTAGTAGTATGAAAATCTTCACTCTGACATAACGAAAAAGAAAAAAAAAATTCAAATGCAGTTAGTAATAAAGGCTAGTCTTACAAACAATTAAGAACAGTATTAAATTTTTTAAATGTATTATAGGTCATGAAGGTCAGACTGCCAAATCACCGCTTATTGGTTTTAAAAAATGACGAGAAAAATGCAGATAGCATAGATGTTTAATTTTGAATAAAAAATTATTTTCACATCTTGATTCACGAATTGATTATCACCTCAAGGTGTTCTTATTTTTAAAAAATAATGCAGTTTCGCGGACACGACGCAATCTGATAAGAAATACCTATCATTTTGATGCTTACATTAATGAATATTAATGAATGTAACTGCCCAGAACTATATTTTCATTCATCGGTAGCAGGTTCGTGAGTTAGAATTCGAAATTCGAAATTAGGTGAGTTAGAATTCGAAATTTTAATTTCGAATTCTAACTCGCCTGATTGTGAAATAGATTAACTCAATTAACTCATAATTAACTCAACTGATCGTGAAACAGAATACATGCAAAACCTATAACTCAAATTCACACAGGTCAAGATACATAAACTTATCATCAAAATTAAATACATTTTATTATTGCTCTGTTTTAGATATACTTTTACAGTCCGGTCTTCTCTTATCACTTTTTAAACGATAATTTAGCAATAGTAACAGGGCTGTCATCAGTAAGAAGCGGGGAAAAAAAACTTGTTGGAAATTTATCATAGAGATAATAAAATTCTTCCATTTCCAAAGCAACAGAATTATTTCAAAAACTATAAAGATACCAAGTGAAAACAATTAGGCGCCATATTATCTATTTAAAGAGTAAAAAAAATCTATCTAGTATCTATTTAAAGAGTAACTTTATTTTTTGGAACTTTTAGCTATTTTTAAAGCTTTTAAAAGATTCATAACCATATGAACTCAGCTATATTTTTTAAATATCGTTTACTTATTTTATTCGGTACCAGTTAAATCAAAATATCGACTCACTTTTTTCTTAACGGTCAGTGACTTGCCAATCAGGTTAGGAATGACTTACGTGAGTAAATTGCCGATCAGGCATTAATTAGGAATTATAGCCGAACCCACTAATCACTAAATCATTGTTTCAACATGAAAGGATGGTTTCATAATGATTCCCCGTTATAAAATTGTTGGCACCTTTACGCAAGTTGGCCACTGCTCTCGAAAACAGAAACCTCACAAAGGTACTCCGGTATGAACAACAATCTTAAACTTGAAGAAAGGACCCTTGAGCGCCCCTTAGTAACATGGAGAGCATCTTTAATGTCGAGTTAAAGCTCTGCAAGCAGGATTCTCATTTGCTATATTAATAGGATTAAGAAATTAAAACCTGACTTATTTAGCGAGCCTTGCCATAAAGGAGCCCGAACTCTTAAAAAGGTTGCTTTCTTCCAAGTTAAGAACTGCTCTCGTAAAGGTTTGGGCTCTTTAACGCCAAGGCAGCCGTCATGATTTTTATTTTGGCCAACAGTGACCGATTTGCTAGTTTTTTCTATAACGGAGGCTGTTATGGAACGGTCCCACAGAGCACTTTGTCTAGGGAAATCACACTAGTCGATTGATTTTATGAAGAATAAAAATGTTAAAAGCAATACAAAGACAATTAAATCTTACACTGGAATTCAGAAACCTCGCCTCTGATATCAAGTTGACCGTTGGCCTTCGGTAACAATCATACCGACGGAAGCGACATAAGCTCACTATTAAATCAATTCAAAATAATAAAGAATAGCTAAATTTCGAAGATATGATATATTCCTTTCACACATTTTTTAGGCAGTATCTAAAGAGGCAGCGAAACGTCGTCTTTAAGAAAACAGTCTAAAAAAATTTTTTTAAAAAAAAAAAAAAAAAAAAAAAACACCTATATTTAGTAAACAATTCTAGAAAATTAATTTTAAGTGGAATTTAAGTGGAGAAATACCAAAACAGAAATCATTGAGTTCCATTACAATTTGATAAAACTTTTCTTTCTTCATAAACTTCACCCAAATCAATATTGTAACCTTAAGTAAGATGAGCATACAAAAGCAATACTACTACTACCAATATTTTTTTTGGTTGGGAGGGAGGGCAAGAATACCGTTTTCTGAAATTACAGAATACAAGAGACAGGATATTAACATTCAGATACTTTTTTACGTTTAAAATCCCAAGAAATCTAAAATATTTGTCACAATCGTGCCTAAACGAAGCACTAGATGTCGCTATCTACATCTACAGTAGGAACGCTCCAGGTAAACACATCCTCCATTTGGTTAGAGAAGTCGGAGAGAAGCGGTTTAACGGAACGCTCACGAAGGAGCTACAACTAGACGCTTACCGGTTGCGCGTAGGTGATCGGATCTGAACTTATCAAAAGTGACCGCACATAGGTGATCAGCTGTTGTGTTGTGATACTTCTCCAAAACATATTTAATCCATCTGTACATACTCATTCCGTTTATCTTTTCTTCTGTGAACCAGAATAAAACCTGATACTTTGAACAGTGGGAGTGATTTCTATTTATTGATAAGACGTCACCCCCACATATTTGAGTTAAAATCCGATCGTAAACATAAAGTCGCAACTTCGAATCTTTATTTCCGATTATTATAGAGTTATTAAATTTTTTCGAAGCAAATCAGCATTACCCTCGTAGGGATTCGATGCCTGGACCTCCCGACTGCTAAACGTATGTGCTTCTAATTACATCATGAAAACAAGCGTTATGAAAGAAGAAAAATTCTTTACACCGTGATCATTTTTATCTTCATGATTATTTTTATTAGTTTGAATATGTAAATCTGAGAGATATTGGGTATTTTTTTAAAGCAGGCGAGACGAAAAACGAGCAATGCCTTCGCGGGGACTCGAACCACGGACCTCTCGAATACTCGTCAAGCGTGCTGACCACTATACCATGAAGGCATGCGAAGAAGGCGGGAAAAATACCTTATAAAACATATTCTGCATTGTAAGCTAAAATAAAATATTAATAACTAAAAGTATTTTCGACAACTTAGATAACGAATTCAGTTCTTTATAGTAGGAAGTATTTTCCAGATCCAAACTGCAAATTCTTCGTCATGATGGCAGAGGTAGTTAAAGTGCAGAAAAAAGATAAAAAGCAGAAGCTTAAAATAACTGAAAATGCGCAGTGAGATTTATGTTACTTAAGTCTCTATGCACTCACTTTCTTCCTAGTTTTACTGAACTTGTCTCGTGAAATTTTAAAAAAAGGCAACAATTACACCATGAACTATTGAAAGAAGGCACATGAACAAATACATTAACTTCACCGTACTCTACTTCTCAAGGAAAAAACCACAGTTGTTGTTTTCAATGCTATTTTTTTTTTTTTAACCTTTCGCATTATACTTTAGCTAAAATCTTCCTTGTTGCTACCATAAATTAAGTTTTTAAGTCATATGCTGAAAACGAAAGCAGAAAAAATAAGCAAGGGATTGAAAGAAATATGAGAACTACGATACTTAACCCTTAAACACAGAAGTGGGGTCTATATGACCACGCCAATATTCTAGAACTGCGAAAAACTGCTTATAAGCTACATAGTCATTCTTCTCCTTTTCAGTACTTTCAAGTTGACATAACTGTATCCATTAGTTATTTTTTTAAATAATTTTTAAAACTGGGCTGCGTTTACGTTACTTTTTTCTCGCATGAGGGGGAGATGGCTTTATTACTACTTGAGTCATTTCAGCAGTTGGCCTGATAAGAGATAGTGCCAAATTGGAAAAAACTGATTTTTTGATGGAGTTATCATAATTAGTGAAACCACATATGAAACGAAGGCTTCAAAAGCCAACTATGAACCGAGAAATAAAAATGTGTATTCAGAGAGTGCTAGGAGTTTCCAGCGGAATCTATTATTCTAACCCAGACGTAACTGATACCCTTAAAAAAAGTGTAAAACATGGTCTTTTTGTCCCCCTAGACTGAGAAAAAAACTGCTTATCTATGTTGCAGCTGCAAGAATCCGATATGTAATGAATGTGCCGAGAGAATTTGCAAAAATTGTGTTAAAAATGCTTAAAATAATGTGCTGCAGTTTTTTAATATTCTTTATACATTATCTTTTTTTTCTTTGCATTATTTTTATATAATCCAGATTCTGTAGATGGAAAATTTATTAAATAGTTTAGTTTGTACGCATTTGCAAGTAAATAGTGTTTATTTGATTATGCGTTCCGTACTTTTTCCTAAGTGATTTAAAAATTAATTTTTAATGCATGAATTTTAGAGTACTAAAAAGAAATAATTACTTCAATATAACAAGTAAAGTGTATTAATGCTTATATAATAACAAGAGTACATTATTTCGAAATTTTATACTTTTAAAATGCCTAAACTAGTGCGCGGTCTCAGAGACCCCTCCGCTGTGTTTACGTAACAGAAAATGAACGTCTGTACTTAAGGGTTAAAGATCTCGGCCATATATGTCATCAATTTTTAATCCAGGGTTTCTCCTGTTTTTAGTTTTGAACTTTCCATTATCAGCTTTTATTTATCTATTTTTATTTTAAGTTATTTTAACCCAGCAGATCAAAATAACTTCATTCGTGACAGACGCTTATTTTTAAGTGTTGCATCAGACAAACCTACCGACACATGAATCTTTTAAGACAGCCATAGTGAATGGGGACTAACAAGGACATGGTGCGATCGGACACATATCTTGCGCCCCTCGCCAGGAACTGTGGGCCTCCGTCAGGAATGTTTCCAGCCCCCTTGGTACAGGCAAAGAAATTCGAGTCACGAGAAGGGAATGTCTAAAATCACGGTTTCATTGTTTACGCTTATACGAAGATAACTTGGGTGCGGTCTCCTTTTCCCTGGCTGGGGTGGAGAGAGAGAACAGTGAGATTAACTTTCACACATAATCCATTGCTGCTTCTCAGCTATTAAAAAAATTCTTTGGAAATATGCTATGAATCAAGATGTTAACAAAAGCGAAAACTCACAAGACACTCGGAAGAAATACTTGGAAATATAACTTCTTTAAAAGATAAATTACAGGGAAATTTTTCGGGGACTTTCTTGATAAAAAAGAATATACATAAACATATATTCCCTTATAGCACAGCAATCAGGTTCTTAAAAGTAGAGTGTTTTATGATAATATGTATTGCACAAAACAAACAATTAGTCGTAAGAGTTAGGTTTAAAATATAACATTACTACATTACAGGAAACCTTCGATTATCTGACCACCAGTTATCCAATATTACATATCACCTGAATATTCACATAGACATTTAATTCTAACTAAAAATTATTATTATTATTAAGAATACGTTGTTGTTATCTTTGCACTCTGCATTTCTTTAAAGATACACTGTGTGCACGGCTTACAACTATTTTCGGTCACAATTGAATGACTAGTAACCCGAACGAACTAACCATTACTTTGGCCATGATGTGAATTAGCATTTTACACCTATCTTTGTTTTCCTTATTGCACAACTTTTATTTGGTATGCTTGTAGAGACATTAGGTAGTTTTTTGAAAACAAGAGATGTGAGAAATGATCAATGCCCTAGCCGGGATCGAACCACGGACCTATCGATTACGCGTCGAGCGTGCTGACCACCACGAAGGCGGGAGAAATACCTTATATAAGTATCGCAATATACCTATCTTCGTTTTCCCTAACTGTGCAACTTTTATTTGGTGCATTAAGTATCGCAATATACCTATCTTTGTCTTCCCTATCACACAACTTTTATCTGGTATACTATATATATCGCAATATAAACTATCTTTGTTTTCCCTATCGGACAAATTTTATGTGGTGTACAAAGTATCGCAATATATCTATCTTTGTTTTCTTACGAACTAATTTTACTACAGTGGACATAAAAAGATAATTTTACAAAAAAAGATAATTTTACAACCTATCTTTGTTTTCTCACGAACTAATTTTCCTACAGTGAACATAAAAGATAATTTTACAACCTATCTTTGTCTTCTTGAGATCTAATTTTACTTCAGTGAACATAAAAAGATAATTTTACAACCTATCTTTGTTTTCTTATGAACTAATTTTACTATAGTGGACATGAAAAGATAATTTTACAAACCACTGTGTGAAGTGATAATCTTATCTTGGATCAAATTTGTAATAAAATGCTGTTTTTTGCTCAAAGGCTAATTTAAAGCTAATTTAAACAACCAGATTACCTTACATTTCGTCAAGTTTGTAAAAAAAAGCTTTTTGTTCGGCAGGTCAACTTAAACAACCAATATTCGGTAAATCCTTATTGTCTGTTAGTCCCGATTAATATGACAGCCATTCATTATCATTTACATACAATGAGGACTTTACTACATTCTCCATTTACAATTATCATTAACAACAACTGATCAAAGGAATTATACATCAATGTTAACAAATATAGGTTAAACGTTTTCTTCTTCTTTGGCGTTTTTTCAAGCATCAATAATACAAAGCTTTTTCTTTTTGGCAATGTCAAGATCTTCTGTGTTTTCTTTTGCTGCATCTTAATTTTCATGTCGAGTTTTTCCAAAAAATATACTATTTATGATTGTTTGCATTCTTTTCTAGCTTTTTTATCCACTAAAATTATATGCATGAAAATTATACGCAATTTTTTAAACCAATCACTGAAAAGCAATTTTTCTGAGATAGATTAACAAAAATCCACAGGAAAACTGGCGTAAATAATAATTATTTACACAAAATTACAGGTATTTTTTATAACCTTTTCACGACACTTTTTTTTGTGGGAGAGGAGTCGTATCGTTACCTGTACGGTGCTCACGGCTCTTGCCAACGACAGGGACAATCTTACACACTTTGCCGTTAATGAATTTCGTGGGCTCGTTCCGAAGTTACTGTCAGACAAGTGAGATGAGTCACACATAATCATCTGCCATAAAAAATATTTCTTCTCTCAAATGAAGAATTTGTTCCTTAATTATCTTCTATTAAAACTATTATTTATTTAAGATACCTTGCTTCTTCATCTCATGTTAATATAAAGAAAGTAATTAAATAACTCTCGAATTCTTACGCAGATAATGTGAGTAGGATTCGACACAACATACAATGCATCACAGCATAATTAAACTCCTCAAACATTCATATGCAGCCGTTTTGATAAACATCAGACTAAATTAAAGGCCCTTAAGCATAATGCATGGTATTAAATTTCCCCCTTTCTCAAGTAATAATTGTGAGGAAGCCACTTTAATAACAGAGCCCAGCATGCCATTAAATCTTGACTACTAGGGCTTTTGATCACAGAGAAGGTCTTTCGATAACAGGAACTCCGTTATATCAAATTTCACAATCTCAGCATTTTAGGACATGTCAATTTTCTAAATGGATTCTGAATTCTAGAACTTCAAACCAGCTGCCTACATCACTTCTTTCTAATCATTTCTTCTACGTTTGGAAAATTACTCTTAACTACTTACTAACGTCTAATCAAGAACTTTTCAAAAATCTGTTGAGATTTAAAAAGTTAGAGCATTTTAGTAAGCAGAGCAACAGCAGAAATAATAATGATGTAAATACACGAAATTTATAAATCTTCAGAAAGAACATTTATATATTAATTTACAATTATTAAATATTAATTATTAAACAATTGTTAAATATTAAGTATTAATTACGATCTCACTCAAAAACTGAGAAGTGTTGGAGACCAGCTCCAGTGAGTTCTGGCTGATTTTAAGCCACAAATATGTATGTTACAATATGTTTTACAACATACATATTTGGAGACACATAGCCCTCGCGTGCTTTGCCATAATCATATAAAATCAAACAAACCAAACCAAAAACCATATACACTGGATTACAATGCTCTGTATATCAGTACAACTATCCTACAAACATTAATCGAAAGCAACTACTTATCATTTATAATGTTCTTTGCATTATTTTAGGACCTATATATATAAAAGTTTATTTTAGCTGAAATATAAAGTGCAAAGAAATTTATTTCTCTTTTGCGTTTAGCCAAATAAGCCATATAGTCGTTGTTTTGTTTTGTTAACAAAAACTGTTTTGCTTTTTTTTTGGGGGGGGGGGTAAGAAAATAAAAATACTTAATTCATCTTTAGCCTGTAGAATGTTTGTTGAAATGCTCAAAATAGAAACATGGAAACATAAAATACCCTCAATTCATTGTAAGCATATGTATTTGACCAAAAAATCTAACAAATTATCTAGGTTTGTTTAATATCCGGATTATTATGGTCCTAGTCCGGATATTTGGAGTTCTATAATATTTTTTAAATGCTCCAATAAGCAGGGAATGAAATTTCCTTCTTATTGGAGTTATTCGTTAATATTCCGTTGTTCTGTTTTAACTAATTTATTAACCCAAAAGGTGTGTTAGACCCAAAGGGCTATTGGTCTCAACACGGTATTTTGCGTCGTTTCACTTTCTGCATTGGTTCACTTTTTAAACTGTTGCCACCAAATATTATCGCCAAGTATTATATTTAAAGAAACTAAATAATGAAGAATCTGCATAAATGTATGAATGTTTATCGCACTGTGAAAAAACAACGGTGCCTACAGCCATTAAATTCTGAATAAGGTAGTCCTTCAACCAAGCGTAGGCACTTCTTAGAAGCCCGAATTTTGAATTTGTTTTCCTATATATTTCATATTTTATTAACCTTTAAACGAATTTTTGATTAGCAAACTTAACGATTTCAAAGCTAGCAATGGCAACACTGAAAAAAAAAGTTTTTTAATTAATTTTTTATTTTTATTTTTAGCTCGCGAGACTGTGTATCGCAAATTTTAAAGATATGTTGTTTTTAACTATTTTGTGACATTGCTGTTGAATTGAATTGTATGTCGTTTAAGTGCGAAGAACATGATATTTACTAAATAATGATAACGCACAAAACGTTAAAAAAACGCTCCTTTGGACGTAATATAAAATCTGAAAGATTTCAAGAGATTTTCGTTTTTTTAAATGATTTCAAAACTTTTTTTATCAGGCAGAATATTCCTAATTTAAAAACTCTACAAAATCGTTTTTAAGCACAATGTTTGATTATCTCTTGCTAGCATATAAGGAAAATGAAATTAAAAGTGAAACTTCACAGGTGTTTCACTTTCAGAATACTGAAAACATTTCCTAGTTCATATTCTCATTAGTTACGGATAAATATAATGGACATGTAAAACAGAAAAAAGTGCATATTTATTTTCATTGCATTACATAGCTAAAAATACTTTACAAATAAAAAAAATATTACAATCTTGCCTATAGCCATTCGACTGACCACATTTCGCACACGCGTTTGTACGGTTTGTGCCTCTGTGTCACAATATATTTGTTAGGTACTTTCTTTAAAACTATTAAGCATTCTGCACTTACGCAATAAATCTTTTATTCGCGCCTTATTTACATATCATTGAAATGGTACAACTAAAAATACAAGATTACTATGCGCGCTTCATAAAAATGTTATCGTTCAACTCGGCTTCCATAATAATACGCTCTCGTTGCCACTCGGGGAAAAATAAAATATTTTTAAAAAAATCAATGTTTTGCGTTAACATATTATTCTCACGTATTTCAAAATTTTTCATTGAATTACTGTGCGATAGAAATTAAACCAAATAATACACGAACAATGACTTTTAAGTGTTTACAGAATAATACTGAGTTTAAAATTAAAATATTCAGAACTGCAATTCAAGTTTTTGGTTAGGCTATCTGAATATCGTAAAGCCTTAAGGGCTGGCTATCTGTCTAAGAGAAGGAATGCCTTTATCGAGGACTTCCTGAGGGAAATTGGTTTGCATTCACGTTACACACGGAGAAACCACAAACATCAACCATGCCGCAGAACCTATAATACTGTGTAAGTATCTGTATTGTATGTTCATCCTGCAATATCCATGCCTCAAACGTGTCATGTTCAGGTACCATCTGTCTACATTCAGAAAATACCATTCCTTTGTATTTCTCAGCATCTAATCCTTGTTCTGTATTATATGTGTTTGGACATCTCTAAATGATGACCCGATGCGGTGCTCCTGGAGAATCAGGAGCTGCTTGTCCTAGACAGTTGTGGGCTCAAGAATATGTCTGCGTAATAAAAAGCCTACGTAAGCCGGATCCGCTTTCACCCGTCACCTGTATAACTAATTGAATACGGCAATTGAATAACTGTAATTGGTCCTTACATGTAACTTTAACCGTAATGTCTTCCATTGATTTCAAAAAATGGAAGGCACTACAGATTCCTCGGCGGTCAGGGAAAAACTCTTATAAGACCGGAGACAGTTCACAGTTCAGTCACGCAGATCACAGTCACAGTCGCAGGTCACAGTTTTTCAGTTCAGGCGCTCCTTAGATTCATTTTCCATTGCGTTATGTAAAACGTTCTCAGTAGTTTGAAGTGGTAATTGTTGATTGTGCTCAGCTATACTGAAAAGAGCTGTACGAGTAATTTTGTAGAAAGTTCCAGCACCGTACAGTGTTCCTTTTGAGAAAAAAAAATTATCAAGCTATCATCGGTTCTGTGTGCATTCAATCTATTACGAACCCGGACGCACGCAGCATTATTATATTTAGGTGCGAACTTTTCAAGTGGTTTTTCTACGTTTCCATGAGGCCTGTGTTCAAATTTTTCAGCTCTTTTGTGTCTCGTGATTCCAGTCGTCTGTATCCGATCTTCAATGAGATATTTTTGTTACAATTTGAGCCTGCCAATTGCAGGTCAAATCTCCCCCCCCCCCCCCCCCCAAAAAAAAAGAGGAGAGGAAATTTCTCCCAGTTTTAGAATTTTTGCTCCACAAGAAGAATGTGATTACCTTGTGGGAATATGAAAACATATTCGCATGAATTAACATGAATTACTAGTCAACAAATAAACAAATTCACAGTGCTACTCTACACACAAGCTAGCGAGAAAAAAATCCTCAAAAAATACGGTCACCTTCTCAAAGAAAGCATCTTTTTTTAGAGATACAAGCTCCACATACATGTAACGTACACACTTTGGACCAAAACCATTTATTTATAAGCTACGGCAAATACTGAAAGTAATCTCTGCACGCAAGGATTAAGATAAAAATTTCCTCCTTTAGAAAATATAAAATAAATGACTTTTTCTAATAGCTTTTAAATAATTTATCTCAGAATATCGATTAGAACTAGCAAATTATTATTTAATCATTAATTTAAATTACTTTGTCAAAGACATTTTTGAGGGTTTGGCTATGGAAGGCAAATGCACTATATTACTTCTAATTTATTGTGGGCTAGCTGAGATGGAAATACACAAATTCTATAAAATTAAATACAATAAAGCATCT
>KK120491.1:266376-333742 GCA_000611955.2 Stegodyphus mimosarum | reverse complement strand
TTCAAACAGAAATGGTACAAGTTCGTTCTGGCATGAGTGAGCTTGTATTTTCATTACAACACTAATCTGCATTACTCGAGAAAAGGAAGATGAAATTCTTCATGCTTTTTTTGAGCAAAGAAACATCAAATATTCTCACCTGCAACAGAAAAAAAAGGAACATTAATAAAAGTGTTACAGAAATAAAAACATAAAAAAAATCTTTTCTTAAAATAAATAAGCGTGCAAAATGGCCATCATCATTAGGAATGCAATAGTGAGAAAAATGTTTACAATTACAAAAATATTAATATATAAAATAAGGAGAAAAAATTGCAGCATTAAAAAATGTAGTTTTCTGTATGTTATTGACCTAAATATTCCATAACACATAAAAATTACTTTTGTTTTAAACCACTATTTAGAATCGAACAAACTTTCGTCATTTTAACCGTTACTCATAACATACTTGATGAGTTAATTCTACTATGGAAATTAAAATCTGACGCAACATTTTTTCAAAGCATCCTGTGCATGTTAATTACAACGATGCACTGCTGAAATAAAGGTTCATTTTCACCAATGGCTGATAAAAACCCTAAATGAACCATTACTTTAAACCACAACTTCAACTTTAACATTTAACTTTAGAACCTCATCAATCTCATCATTCATTATTGATGCAAAAGTTGTAAAGATGAAAATTATTAAGACCACCACCACCCCACAAAGAACAACGCGCTTGAATAATAGAATCATCAAATAATCAAATCTTAAAACTACTTGGCACGAACTTTACAAACTGCATGATTTAATGGCATAGCACGCATGCTTTGATTGACGCTTACTTCGCTGACGCTCGCATTTTAGTATTCCGTAGTCAAAACCATGATTCATTTCACTAAGCATTCCAAAACACGTCTTTGAAAAAAAGACGGGGCATTTTCCTTTCGGAAACCGTGGATTCCCATAACCGAAGGTCACAAGGTCGGAGGTCGATGAATGACATTCCCCAGCTGACTTCAGGTCCCCCAGCTACCCTAAATATGTTATTTTTTGCACCCCAGCCACATTTATCTCCTCCCCCTGAAGATATAAATAAAAGTTTTTCATGCATCCCCGTTATCGAATAAGGGGTGGGTGTTTCCCAGATTAATTCTGGCAGACAGAATAAGAACACACCCTCCTTTTTCTAAGAAATTGCGTAACTAAATGGAATGCGAGGATATCAACAAAAATCAAAACACAGACCACAACTTCCCATCTGCGTGGGCACAGGGAAACGTAAACAGGAAAGCTAGTCAAATAATTGAGAAATAAGCCTTTTAATAACAATTACTAGCATTTGGACTTTAACGAAAAGATACTTTAGGTAGATTTTTTTTAAATAAATAATAAAATAATATTAGTTCCAGATTTCTCGATAATACCAGAAGTTATCTCGACTATGCCTGAATCGATAGACATTGCCAAGTTCTTAATTTTGATGTTACAAACGTCTACAGCTTGGTTTTTTTCATACTTTAATTTTTTACCACAGCATTTTATCATCCATGTGGTCTGGCAAATGTTGCCATTTCACGGAACATAGTACCTTTTATTTAGTATTTGCAAGGCCTGGTGAACTGCTACTTTTCAGTAGTACTATCATTCCAAAACACGCCACTTTTTAACTATCAAATTTCAAAGATATATCATTTATATCTTTTAATTTTTATGAAATCTCTAACTCTTGTAATTTACAATAACCCTTATTCATCTCATTTTTATAACCATCTGAAACAGTATTTTAAATTTAATACATTTCTGATGCCATATATTATATACTTCAGTATAGAACAATGCCATACATATGCACTTCCGTACAGAACAATCATTTCCACGAAGCCTAATAACGAATTCCCCTCAATCTTTTCCATTTTAAATTAAATACCTTTCTGATGTCATATATTATGTACTTCAGTACACACATATAATGCACATCAGTACAGAACAATCATTTCCGCGCAGCCTAGCAACGAATCCTCCGCAATCCTTCCCATTTTAAGTTAAATACGTGTCTGATGTCATATATTATGTACTTCAGTACGCATATATTATGCACATCAGTACAGAACAATCATTTCCGCGCAGCCTAGGCAAACGAATACTCCGCAATCCTTCCCATTTTAAATTAAATACGTATCTGATGTCATATATTATGTCCTTCAGTACAGAACAATGCCATATATTATGAACTTCAGTACAGAACAATGATTTCCGCGCAGCCTAGTAACGAATTCCCCTTAATCCTTCCCATTTTAAATTAATTACATTTCTGATGCCATATATTATGTACTTCAGTACAGAACAATGCCATATATTATGCACTTCAGTACAGAACAATGATTTCCGCGCAGCCTAGTAACGAATTTCCCTCAATCCTTCCCATTTTAAATTAATTACATTTCTGATGCCATATATTATGTACTTCAGTACAGAACAATGCCATATATTATGCACTTCAGTACAGAACAATCATTTCCGCACAGCCTAGTAACGAATTCCCCTCAATCCTTCCCATTTTAAATTAATTACATTTCTGATGCCATATATTATGTACTTCAGTATAGAACAATCCCATACATTATGCACTTCCGTACAGAACAATCATTTCCGCGCAGCCTAGTAACGAATTCCCCGCAATCCTTCCCATTTTAAATTAAATACGTATCTGATGGCATACATTATGTACTCCAGTACAGAACAATGCCATATATTATGCACTTCAGTATAAATTAAATACGTATCTGATGGCATATATTATGTACTCCAGTACAGAACAATGCCATATATTATGCACTTCAGTATAGAACAATCATTTCCGCGCAGCCTAGCAACGAATTCCCCTCAATCTTCCCCCCTCCTTATGCTGGTAACAAGCCTTTTTCCCTTAGAAGTCGTTTCAGAATAATAATTTGAAGCATATATTTTGTACGTATGTCTCCATTTTAAAAGCAATACATTGCACAGTTTGGAATTTAAAGATATGGGCTATTAAAAGCAATCTAGTAAATGAACCTCTATCCGCAGATACGTATGCAGGTATATGCTATTTATTATCGCGAAACATTCAAGGGGTATCTGTCGTAACGCCTTGTGAAGGACTTTCATACGATAACCGTTTTCTATTTATGTTACATGCGGAAAGATATATTTCTCCATTCCGCAACCGAGAATGGAAGCTAAGCGAACTATCAGATATCTTTAATCATAATTCAGGCGCTGTTTATTTTATCTATTATGCCAAAGCACTAGAGAGCTATCTTCCCTATGGGGAGGGATGCCTTCTCGGATTACTTAAGAGAAACCGACTCTATTCTGGGTATACACGGGGAAAAACAAAAAAACGCTCATGCAACCAACTCGTTCGCCCGTAATTCAAAACCAAATCGAACTTCCAGTGCCTTAGGTTTACGTGCCCACTAGCGGCTCAGCGGTAAGGTAACTAACTAAACAGTGGTAGTTTGACCCAAGTTCGTATCCCCGTGAACATGATGGCTGCATGAGAATTTTCCCCCATGTATAAAGTGAATATGAACTAGTTTTCCATAACAACGAGAAATCGATAATTGAATTTAGCAGATTTTATAAAATGAATGTGATCTTTGCGACAAAGCCTGTTTTTCAAAATTAACAACCACCGAATCCTAACGATTTATAAAAAACTTGCTTTCGAAATGGAGAAATTATCAACGTCTATATCAGATCTGAAAATTTCCAATTTGAGGGTAGCTAGAAGCGGAGTATATAATAAACTTTAAGACAATTAGAGAAATACACAGAACAAATTTTTAATTGCTAACCAACAAAGACAGTTCGTTTAGCACGCGAATAACCCTAGAGACCTATACACAGATATCCAAAAAATGTAGACATGAAAACAATGGTCCAACAGAAAGAATACCTCCTTTGTCCTACTTTTTGGACATCTTTTACTCTTGGGTGGGTACGTTTTCTATGAAAGTGTCTCGAACCTCTCTGGCGTGTCCAAGTAAATCATAAATCCATGCGCACATGGCAGGACAATATGCGCCAAGGTATTATAATGAAAGAAAAATGTCAATTTCCAAGAAGTGATTCAGGTATAGAAGAAGCACCGAGTGGAAACTGAAGAAATGAACGAAGCACGCTGGAGATGAGTTAGAATTGTGCACAAACTACAAGTAACGGGAATCGATAAAGAATGTGAATAATGCTGGTGCAAATGAAATGAGCAATGAAAGATTTCAACAATGTAATTATAAAGCTGGGATATAAGCTGCTTAACGAAGGAAACTGTATGCAAAGTTAAAAAACTAATCTCAGAGGAGGGAACCGAATGCTCCAGCATATTCTGGAAACAAGTTCTACACCTCCATGAACTATTTATTCCTTCACATCATAATATTTTGACGTTTTCCTTGCTTCTTAACTGAAAGAGTTATAAAAGCCGCCGAACGTTATATATTTCCTCTCAGAGGAGTAGAAGAATTCCACTCAGCAGTGACTGTTGTAATGAATTTCTTATAACTCTTAATAGTGAAGTGATGCTATGTTCTATGACTGTAGAGAAGTTATTTTCCCGAAGCTGTAACACCCAAATTGAAGGTTAATGCAAGCCAGGTGCCCTACAACGCTAATTTGTGCGTTTCAATTTGATACTACAGATTCTAACTATTATAAATTTATGGATTTAAATTTTTCACAACCCTTTGAAATTTTTAGTTACCGCTTTCTTAATTTTTGTATTTCCAGGCTACTAACGGGCTAAGCGGAAAAGTCAATTTCTACTAATACTTCGACTCGAGTACATTCAAATCTTGGCAAGGGAGAATTCCTACATGGATGTTTTCATGGGTTTCCTTACGCGTAATGTAAATGGATGCAACTCTCTATTAGAAAGTCCTTTACGACAGCTAGTTTAGATTAGGTTTTGTGGATGTGTAAAGAACGCAAGAGCTATCCGTGTAAGAGGAGGGACGCCTTTGCAGAGGCTTTACTAAGGAAAACTGACAAATATTCAAGTTACACATGGGGAAACGACAAAAACCAACCATGCAGTCAGCCCACTCGGCTGGGTTCGATCGAATTACTAGTATTCACCGGTCTCAACCACTCGGCCATAGATGGAGCATTGCCACTACGATCTGTTTGCCTACGCAGCCCATTAAACAATTCCTATGTGGCACAGGAAAGAAGTCCTTAGGTTTCGGAATCTCTTAGCCTGATTTTTTTCGGGAAAACTGAACATTTAAGGTTGAAATATCTTATATAATTCTTTTAACTTTTTTGTGAAATAAAAACAAATGATAATCCATTTAAATGAAAGAAGCGAAAATATCAAATTCCACGAATGATAACAGTTTCAAACTTCAGAACGGCTTTGATGAAGCAAAATAACCTCAGATATCAGCAGATTAAGCTGGCAGTCAGCAAATCAAAGGCAGGATACAACAGATTTTATATAAATGACCAAATGTGGAAAAACATTATATAACTGAATTAAAACATTATTTAGGTACCTGTTGCCGTCAGAGGCAGCATCTGTGAAAAATATGTAATATTTGTGTTCTAAAACGATGACGCTGATGTTTGTTTTATAGCGCCATCTTGCGGCCACTTGTATTGAGTTTGAGTGTGTTCTGAGACGCTGCCGAGAGATGTGAACTAACTATGCGGCTTTTTGAGTAATTAATAAATTTTAGTATACAGTCCATTTTTTTTGAGTTCTTGTGTAAAGTGAGTTATTTAATTATGAGTTTTATTGAGCTACTGACGAGCCCAGTACCAATCTTCACAGTTATATTGATTACAAAACCAAGACAACCAAAATGTCACGCTTAATTAACTACAAGCAGGAGTTACAAGCAAACCCTTGTCTGCAGAAGTGGCACTGTTTATCGCATTGGGTTTCGTCTGGTTTGGTTTATTTTATTACGGCAAAAAAACATGAGAGCTATCTACCTAAGGGGAGGGATGCCTTCATGGAGAACTTTCTAAGTGAAATTAGCTCGTATACACATTCCACATGGGGAAATCCACGAAAACACCCATGCAGCCAGCTCGTTCGCAGGGATTCGAACCCTGCACCAAACTACCTGTGTTTAGCGATTTTACCGCTCGGCCGCTATTGGGCCTTCTTTCTCATCATACTCAATTCATTTGTCACTATAGTACTGCTTCATTATTTAATCCTCATGCAGTCTTTTCACCATTGCTAGAAGATCATTCGCTCTCCTACTTTTCAAAACTCGAAAAACACAAATATTTTTTTTTTAGATTTAGATTCTTTTTAACGGGTTTTTATAAATTAAACAAAAAAAAAAAAGTAGAAAATCGCTGATGAATACCAAAACCTGAATAAAATAATTTTTAATATTGATTAATTAAAAATTATTTGTGGAAATGAGTTGAAATGAAGTGATGTTTTTTTTAATTGTATCAGCCTTTTTAACTGTATTTCATTCAAATATATATACACTAATAATTGACAGAAAGCTAGGCTTTGGATAATTACTGACGCTGCATATGGAGCTGCCTTAGGAAACAAAAAAAGTAAGTCGCAGATTTGCAGCTTATTTACAAAATACAAAAATGCACCTTACTAACATTATTGATAAATAATTTTAGGACAATAGCAGCTACAAGCAGTCAAAGGAATAAAATTATTTAATAAAGTTTAATATTTTTAATTCTCTGCCACAAAAATTATTGCAAGCAAATGATTTTTAGAATTATATTAATTTATCAAGCCCTTCATTAAAACCCTCTAACCGGCAAGACCGTATATATGCGGCTTAGAATATTTTTTGTGATGTCTGTAAGAACGTATATATACGTGCATCTTGAAGTGTGTTAAAAAAATTAAGGCAATATATTAAAGTGCATAAATACAGGTATAAAGTACCAGGGATATTTTGGAATTCAAATCAAGAATATTCTCTTCAAGAACTCCTTTTCATGGCAGTTTTCGGAAATATAGGCCTTTTTTAGGGAAACCCTGTGCCGGTCAGAGGGTTAAAAAATTAACTGCGTGTAAAACATCAAATCATCAATTATCACTATTATACTAGTGTACATATAAGCATGATTCTATAAGGTGTATGTCAAAAAGTCATCATTTATCAGTCAAAAAAGTCACCACATAAAAGCCAACGCATCCATCAGGATGTTTTTCAAGATGATGTTTTCCATCATGATGTTCATCCATCAGAGACGCTATTATTACGTGTTTATACCTCCTATTGAGTCACTGCACCAAATTCAAGTTTAAAGACTTACAAAGCGTATAAAATGCCGAAAGATAAGATCTGAATTCTAAAGCAACACGAAAGGGCAATATTTTTCACGCTCAATTTAATTCAAACTTAGTGAAGGAAGTTTCTGAAAAGCAGTGGATGTTTTCCATTTATCATAAGAGAGAGAAAAAAGCACAGAAGTTAATGTTTGTAATGAACTATGGTATTAATGTTTCAATTATTTTTCATATATGGTTCATTGTTAGGTTGAACTTCTATCCACTCAATGCATATATTAAATAATTAAATTTATGATTAAATGCCTGCCTCCAAGAATAGGTATAAAGGTGATTTTTCTTTATATTTCTTTCAGAAAAGTTCAGACGTTAAAAAAAACCTCCTAGTATATTCATACTGTTTGCTTCGGACGCCAGCACAAAATCGGATGTATCTGCCATATGACTTTGGGTCCTTTGGCCTGAAGACGAACAAACTATTCTAACCTCATTTATTCTCTCATTCATTTTCTTGCCACATAATATGACTCGGTAAAGTTTGTTCACTGAAGAACCCGGAAGAAAGCATGGATGTATCTATTTACATGTGGAGTACACGGAGTGCTAAATCTTGAGCTGATTTCCTCTCTGGCAAATGATCGCTTTCTTCAAGAATCCGAAGATTCCTTAGACGCAGAGGACGATCATCTATAATTTATAGTGACAATAATAATTTATAGTGACAATAATAATTTATAGTGACAATCTATAATTTATAGTAGAAATAATTTTGTAGGAGCAGTTGATGATTTAAATAACATTAACTAGAAGAAAATTGAAGTTTACAGCTCTGCAAAGAAGATCCGATGGAAGTTTTTGCCTTCTTCTGTAACACAGTTGGGAGGATCTGACTTCCGAAGATCCAAGTAATCCAGTTCCCTTGACTCCTTAATATGTTCCTAAATGATGTTGAAGACGTTGAGAGTACCTGATCTAGACTTGGTAGAAACTCAAGATTTCTGCGAACGATTCAAGTACATGCGAAAATAGAGAGAGGAGTTACTAAGATTTCGTACTGAAACTGAATACTTACACCAGCTGAAAATGGAGATCAATAAAAGATCGTTGAAGAAGATAAATGTCGACATCGTATTAATTGGAAGTGATAATAAAAAAACGCTTAGACTGACCACTTGTGAGAGTGATAGAGGTAATCCCAGGCCACGACGGTAAAGTTGAAACTGTACGTGTCAAGACAGATTCGGGTATATTGTTACGACGAATTCTAGACATCACGATGCTGCTGGAGCAACAGAAGACACAGCTCAATTCAAAAGTGATAAGGACAAGAAGGCGGCAGAAAAGTAAAATAGCTTTGTGAAACTCTATCAAAACGATCTGCTGCATGGGATCGTGAGATTAAAACTCCTCAAAGGCTGAACTTACAAAATTATTATTCGTAAAGAACTATAGTAATTTTAGTAATGTAACATTCATACTTCAGTATTTTTTCCCAGGAAATAAGAGACTTTAATGTTAAACCAACGTTTAAGTTAATTTCTTTGAATAAAGTTAAATTAATGTGGGAGTATGCTGGCTGTTTGACGAGCCACACTTTTTGATGCCAATACTTAGCTGCAGCGGGTGACAACAGCATGTTATTCTTTTGGAAGCTAGCGGTATGTGAAACCATAAAACTTTATAAAGAATATTTTTTCCTGCCACACTACATGACTCGGTAGAGTTTGTTTATGAAAGCGAATGATCATAGTTCTCAATAAACATCGCAAATTTCCTGCTTATTTCAGACGGAGATCAGAAGAACTCCGCTAATGAATTCCGCTATCTATTATTCAGAAATTTCCAGCTTATAAAGCTAGACTCTTCCTCTTAATGCTCGAAGCAGCTTTCTTCGGTAGACAACCTACTACTAATTTACAAAGCCATCTTGCAGTTATGTTATGCCTGCTCTGTCTGGGCGTACTTATCAAAAGCAATAATAATATTGTGCTTCTACAAATATGCAACGTAGCTTAATATATTCGTGACAGTAAAATATATGAAGATCTGAATGTTATGCAGCTCAGTATATACTATAAACCAGTCAAGAAATACCTTGAAAAATCTTCCTTAATTAATAATGAATTTATTAGCAATTATCATTACGATATATAGAATGCTCGTAATGTAAAACGCCCCAGGAACTGGTATTCGATCCAGGATGGCTCAATATACATTTTTATGGCTTTCCCACGTGCAACGCGAGTTGGAAACAAAACAACTTCTGTTACACGCAATCCTCCACAAAAGCATCTTTCCTCATACGTAGATAGTCATCATGTGTTTTGCCATAATCCAAACCAACCTTCTGTTTTTTTGAATTAATTTGTATTTATATCTTTCTTCCTTTCTTTCGTTTTTATCTTAATACAAAAAAAACAAAAAACTTTGCTTTATTAGGTAACATTATTATAACATTTTTTTTAGGTGTTTTATCAAAATTATATTTCCAGAACTCCAAATTTTTTCAGTTACATTTCATATACATGCACGTTTGTTAAGATATTTTTTAAAAAGATCAAGTTTGTTATTTTGACAGACTCACAAGCTTCAAAGACCTATGACAGCAGCTTTTAAAATACTTTCTGTATTATTCAAGACCCTAAGAGATCAGACTATACAAATTTCTTCATTTTCTATTTTCCACGCATCAACCATCTTAAAAATAAAAACAAAAAGAAATTCATGAGCGTCGGGCATAAAACTCGAGAATCAGTAGCATATTTCAGCACAATGCACTTGCAAATATTAATTTGGTTGACTATTCTAAGGATACGCGGAAAGTATGCCACGCGACGAAGTGTCTCTTAAATTTGTTACGCGGCATTTCAAAGACTTCACTGAGCTGTTTATCGTTTTAAAAAGGCATTTCTCAACCAGTTTGAATCGAAAGCGAATCTGAATTCGGGTGCGACGAACGATAGTCCAGACCTACGTGAATGGAATGAGAGACGGTTTAGGATTTCGGCTTCGCTGACTGAGAACTACGTCGTCGTACTAACATAGAAAAAAGGAGAGATGGTAGATTCAGAGGACCGGCCCGAGCACCAAGCGGAACTAACCAACCTTGTGGAATGCCATCCGCCAACCGTGAAAAGATTTCTCGGTCTGTGGGCCGATCGGGCCGGCATTCCGGGCCACTGTGAAAGAGAAACGCACGCATTCGGGACACCGCCCACTCAACCTGACACGCCATGGCGCACCCTCAGGTGGCAACATCGGGAGATGATACAAGATGGCTTTTACGGCAAGCCCTGAACATTGACCCTCGAAAATTCAGTAACAGATTATGATAAAAGAATAAATAATGAACGAAAACCTTCATTTTAATATTTTCAATCTATCAGATAACAACAGCATTTGAAGTTTACTATTCAGTTCACACAAGGGACAGCATTAATATTATTTTTATCGGCATCCTATGATCAGTTGTTCATCATCTGGAACCTTGAAGATAATCAGTAGATTTTTTTCTCTGCAGACAAAGTTGCGGTAGAGATTTCACATAAAATTTTCTGCCAGAAAGACGTATATGTTGGAAATGATGTCACGAACTGCGGCAAACATGTCCTGAGAGTGTTACTACATTAAAGACTGCTCCGTTGCAGATACTAATCTTGATATCTGCAGTGAAGGGTTGATGAAACGAAAGAGTTCAATGCTATGGTTTCTGCGAGAAGCAAACAGCTGCATCAACATGAACTAGTATTTATTCAGAAGTTTTACTAAGGGAAGCAGAGCTTGGCAAAAAAAAGTGCCCACGCTGATGGGCGATAATAACTGGAATAATATACTACCCTTACAATTTATAACTGAATTTGTAGTTGTAAGAAGCCATATATTAAGTTAAAAATTTCAGCAAATTCTTGCTGCGTTGCATTGATCATGGAATTTCTAGCAACACATACTTAACTTGAAAAGTGTAAATAAATGACATATATTTTTTTTGCCAATTTTACAATATTGTTCAATAGTTTACATATAACCCCTTCCATTTTCCTTATTACTTTATAATAGGATGAAGCTGTTCACACTTTAGGTCAGTCCCGGCCTGTTTAATTAAAGGAAACTCCATAGTTTTCGAAACAAAACAGTATTTAATACACAGTTCAAAGAAACGTTAGTATATATCTCTTTTCGGAAGGAACAGTCCTACATTGACATATTAGGTCTGTCTTTAATAAAATGAATATATCAAATCGAATAAAAGTGGTTGTAGCACAACTAGAAAAATAAATTAAAGAAATTGCTAAATTTAATTCTTCGAAGAAAGAAACTACCACTTACAAAGCTGTACAACGTCGCTTGATTACACGAATTGATACTCAGAAGAAATGCATTAACGTGTAATAATAATTATCGTAGTTATACATCACCGAAAATAAATCAGTTACACGAAGCATTGCTTTGACAGAAACAAGATTACATGTGAATTTCTGCAATATCTGATGATGACGTATCTGATGAACATGCTATGTGTGTTCCAAGTTTTGCCACAAGCGTTAACTTACTAATCTACATGTCTCGCTTATTGCTCAGGTTTGCAAAAGCTCTAATAAAACCCCATAAGATAAAATATACGGAAACCCTCGAATTCCCGAAAGTCTAGCCTCTTCAAATTGGAGGCTCATCTCTTTCCCGCTTCGAAATAATTTTGTCAGTTGGATGTATAGCGATTGAAAACGCTGGATATACCACTTAGAAGTAATATTAAGGTTTACTCCCTATCTTCTCACAATTATCATCTTACTGATCGGACGAGTATGTAATCTGGAGCTCTAAGATGATTTGAGTATTATCCCATACACCTAATGCTTCGCTTTATTCGCATGTATTTATACCATTATCATACAGATATCTAATAATGTTCTCGCTCTGGGAAGTCTTCGAAAGATTATGGAGGTTCTGCTTGCGTATTGTAAACCTGAGTATGAATGCGATGGGAGATGAATGTAGATTAACGCCTCAAAGCGTGTGGAAAATTTTCCTCAGGCATGATATTCACTCACATAAAAAAAAGTACTATCAAATACGACAGAAATTTTTCTGCAACCAAGCATGTGTCAAACCAGTGCGTTCTATAATGGATGAGCAATTACTAATTACTACAGAATTACTACAGGTTAATGCACTTCTGGGATTTCGATTCGCAGTAATTACCTTGATGCCGTACAACTTTATAATTAACTGTCTTTTTTTACTTTGCTTCAATGGAGTCTTAGATTTAATATTTCCCCAAATTCGTCAGAGGATACTGCAACAGTTTCAACTTCCTAAGCTACTTTACTAAGAAAGACTAATTTATGCAGTTCAGGCCTGTTCGTTTCGAAATAAATGGTATGAGCATGTATTTTACTTAGGAGCTTATATAAACGATGGACTTTGTTTCCCAAGAATGCCAACTCTACCAATATCTGATTCTCGACTTTTCTGCTTAAGTTCTGTTATTTAGGCCGCGTGATTACATCGAAGTTTTTGTTCTCTATTTATCCATACATCAAGAGTACTTTGCTTAATAATTCAAAATTTCCGAAAAATATTTATTGTCAATAATTTCAATTTCTATCATAAATTCTTTTAATAAAAATGGTAAATAGTAACTGCTAAAAATCATAACTCAGTATATTATATTCACAATTTTAGTTTTAAAAATATCTAAAAGGAAGAATTTTTATTTGCTATCAAATGTTTCTTGCTCAACAGAAATACGAAATTAAAAGTAATAATCTTGAAATGGAGAAAAATCTACATTTATCCATTTTAAAGACTTCCTCATTCCATTGAAATAAAAATAAAAACTACGTTTGAATCAACACTAGATAATAATGACAGCCGTGACTTCGCAGGAACTAAAGGGCAATGAACTACAAACTTAAAGCATATTTGCATATAACCACAAGTGAGTTAACCACTTGGCTTTCAAAGAAAACAGCTGTGACTTTCACTGGTTCTGGCATACGTTCTCCAAATCCCCTTCGTGTGATCTTCAGAGGAATGTCAGCCTTTTATGAGTCAGAGGGGTTAAAAGTACAAAATGATACGCACGCAGCTTTTATTATCCCTATTAAACAAGCAGTCACCACCCAGTAACTATGAAACTACTTTCAGAAATATGATCGGCCTTCTATTTGAAAGTTCAGTTGTGCAAGAGATGAATCAATCCTATTTTATCAGTTTGCTCCAAGAGCAAGTCCTCATAGTTGATGAAGTTGTTTTCGTTCCAGTTGCATATCATCTATTCCATTCGTAATCATTGGAAATGATAAAGGCGTCATTTTGTGTCGATTTTAACTTCGGGAGCAATAATTTTAAATCCGTCAGGAACAAGCTTCTAAACTTGGACTATGGCCGAGCGGTCTGTTTCACTTCAGATATGAAGCTTGTTGACTCAGCGGAGGAGGCCTTGTTGGAATGTAAGGTAGATAAGATAAAAATAACAGCCGATCTCACTGCGCTTTCCTGCGTGACATGCTCAAAGAGTCACATCTCAAAGAAGTGGCATTCTTCGGTTAGATATTTTTTAAGTGAAGTTTTTATCAGCAGCTCATCGTAAAACTGCAAAGGCATATAAAAATAACGAACCTGAACACTTGCACTTCTAGGCACACCTCGGTGATAGAAAAGCTTATCTACTGTGTCCCTTTCTACCTACACTTACTTGCTAGAACTACTCATAAAATTTGATTGCTAGCACCATATTACAGTCCAGCTTTCAGAAAGTCATGCAGAATCGTTTGCAATCTAGTTGTACATTTGAATGCAAGATATTAACTAGAGAATGACAATTAACGCTGTGAATTTACAGGCATTTGCAAATAATAATCCTATAATTTACGTTAAAAATTATGCATATATAAGTAACTCAGATTAAACATCATCTCTCCCTAACAAAGAATTTCGATTCCAGTAAAGTTCTTATTCTTCTATGGTCGACTTAAATGATTCACAAAATAAGTTAAATTTGAAAGAGGATATAAAAGCGCATCAGTATTATGCCTTTAATAAAATCACACTGATTCATTTCAAGAATCAAAAGTTACATTCAGCGAGAGCTCAGCTCTGGTACTTCTTGGTCTTTTACTTGAAACTCTAATCCCAATCGGTGCCCAAAAGCTAAGCTCCGGTATTTTTATTATTATCTTATTATTGATCATAAATTTAACTTAATGAATTAATTAATTTATTCATCATTCTACAGTTTATTTGTTGTTGTGTCCATTATCACATGGAACAATGATTGCCAGAGCCTACTTCGAAGAGAGGTTGAACTTCTATTTTCCACCCCCAATTTTGAAGGAGAGCACACCATGGGGGATCCGGGGGGTCTCCCATCCCTCTCCTCTCCAACCGATCCACACGAGAGGACTTTCAGCTGGCCGCATATTTGGAGTGCCGCCATGCCTCACCAACACTACATTTACAAACATCCATGTCTTCTCCGGGATTCGAATCCGGGCCCTTCGGTATCGTAGTACGCTCCTCTAACCACTATATCGTTTGGGCGACTACAGTTTATTTAATTTTAATTATTTATTAATTTATTTATTTTTGTTTGTCTTGTCCTTCTAATTTTAGTAACTAACTAAGCTCTGCCAAGGATAAGTGTTATCTTAATCGACGATTAATATCTTAATCATGTAAGAAATCTAATTTTGTAAAATAAACTACCCTCAATTAAACCAAATTCAAATTTCACTGATACAACTAACTTTACGATTATAGTAATGACACACTTCCATACAATTCACATCGAGTAAAATTGTTGTCATAATTAATCATCAATAATAACGTTTGAACTGTAATATTTAACAGTGAAGTGTTATCAGTATCAGTGGCAACTGTAGTCAAACATAAAATGAAGAAGGAATTCCGATACAATAGGAACACGAACTGAAGCATGTGCGATATCACCCTTTGGGGCAAAGGGCAACTATAGAGAAAATAAAACAGCACAATTTAAGAAGGATAAAAATAATTCAACTCGGAAATTTACACCAGAAAGCATCTGGAATCTTGCATCAAATGCATGCTGGCTATACGAGAGAAAACTTATTCTATATATTTTTACTTAATATTTACCCACCTGCAATTTCAAAATTGATCCTGGAAGAAGATATACAACGATCAGTTAAATGTCTAACCCTGTTTTATTTCGTATGCAGGTGTCACCAGTTTCAATAGGGTGTGTTTTTGTTTCGTGAATATTTGTTTTCACGCCTCTTCTAATGTATTTCTGTTCTCAATTAAGGTGTCTCTTTCATGTAAAAGTACTAAATAACCTCGTAGCAAATAAGTAGGCGTGACACAACTCTCATTCATGGGTGGTATGACTTGCAAAAATGAGGTTAAGTTACGAGCATCTCTTCTACGAAGGATATTGCGATAAGAACGTAAAACTCAATTTTTCGCAAGACTACAGAAACATTTTGATGGGAATTTGGGATTCTTGAGGTGATGCAACCGAACTCGTCTTCTGTTTATAAAAGAATGTGACCCTGAGACAAAGCTGAATTACTACCATGAAAAATTTCTGCGTTCTGAAATTTATCACGCGAGGTATTTCAGTCAATAGCTTTTGTATTTTTTTTTCCTTTTTTAGTACTTTTTCTTCTCACGAAACCTATTACAAATTACATATTCCAAGAGAAGTCAATAAGCTAATGTGCAATCATAACAATTTAATATGGTCTCCAGAAAACAAATGCTCTGTTAAAACAGGAGACAGAATTCTGTCAGATAATACTTGTTCCATACGCTACTGTGCGTATAGCGACAATAACGCATCTCAAGCCAATTTCGATTAAATGCAAAAGAATAGATCAAAAAGTCTGATACATGATTAAATACAAAAGATTAGCTTCTTCAAGCATACCGAATGACGCTTCTCGGCCAACGTTGAGTTAATGTCACAGATTATATTAAAGACTCTGAACGTACGCTGCGCAAAAAAAAAAATAAATGGACAGCTCTATTTTTCCCGTTCTACAGGGTCGATTGACGAAATTCAAATTGCTTTTTCAGGTCTCGAAAGCGCGACTTAGGATATATATTACATTTATATATAGCATTGTCTTAACATAGGTATTTTGACACAAAATCGGACTTTTTCTGAATAACATACCAATTGTTTTTCCATATTTCGATTCTACGACTCAAACTTTGCCTAGATATTAAATTCTGTAATTTTTAGTGAGAAATTTATGGAAAAATTTAAAAATTTATCTTGGCGGAATTTTTTTTCAGCCAAGAATATAATTCACTTGGCGAACTTCTTAATTTATAGCAACCTATTTCCCTTTCCCTTTTTTCCACCGTCCACGAGCGGAAAAAAAGCGTTCCACGAGCGTTCATACTTTCAAATAATTTAACTGAAGACTTAAATGAATTCGTAAAAAGGAAAGGAAGTCTGATATGTTATTAGAATAATTTTTACAAAATTTTCATTAATATGTTTGTGTGCCCCGATAATGTTTTTACCATTACTTTATTGTTTTATCTTTCGAAAAGTATAAGCTTTAATATTTATTTAACTGCACTTTAAATTAATTTTAAGGTTTTTTTTATTTTATTCAGCTTTAAAATATTACATGTAATAAAAATATATCGTTGAAAAATATTTATTCTTCTTTCAAAAAAAAAAAAGTGTCTGAAACCTTGTTCTACCCGCAATACTTTATGACTCACAGCTGTTTTTAAACAGTATCTAACGATTCTCTCTTTACCTAGTTAATGCCTTCAAATGATCTGCAACTTATTTAGATATATTTTGCTTCTTGAGACTATCCGTTCTTCGTGCATAACTTAATATGAACCAAACCGATTGATTATAGCTGAGATCTATGTTTACTGGACAACATTTACGTCCAGATTTGCAACCATGCTATTATTCGCGATTACATTTAAGAACATACATACTTGCGATCTAAAACGAAATAGATTATAGCTCACAATAAGCATAGCGGACTACATAGCATAGCACTAGTTTATTTCTTCAGTGAAAGCAATTTAAAAACAAAAACACGGTATTATTCCAGTCAAGCCACATTTCACGCGATAAAATAAACAACTTACTTATGAATTGCACAATTTATTCAAAATAACAATAATATCCCATGGCTACAAAAACAAAACTGTTTCTGAAATAATCCTGGCGCCGAAAATGAAAACGACACCGGTCAGCACGACGTACAAAACGTCGCCAGAAAGAAGCTCATACATCTTATTTTGAATTACAAATATTACCACGTGGAAATTCGTGAATGAAGGGTGTTGCAATGCGCTAAAAACGTCCTTGAACGACAAGTATGCTGATTCATTTCCGCACCCGCATTCGAAGACTTGACTCCAAGGCATCCCGCCTCCCTACGCGTGTAGAAATGTTTTTCCTCCCAGTGGATCCAAGGGATCGTAATCGCTGCCAAGATCCGTTTCCGGCAGAAAGCGCTTTCATTTTTCCATAGCCAGGTATAGGACGCCCTTGGCGAAACGTGCCTGGAGTTGTTAAAAATTATTCAGATTCGCAGACCCAGAATGTAATGCTTCATTGAAATTCAAACTGCAGCCGATGAATTGTTGTTGCTAGTATGTCGTAAAGCAAATAGTCGATATGCACGCAACATTCTTTAGTGCTTGGCATCAAACAACATTTACATATCCTATTTGCATACTGAAACAAAACAATAGAGGTATTTATACCATCTAAAATCGAGACTGCAGAAACTGCATAATGTCAAGTTAAAAATTACGTAAATCATTCAAGTCCATAACTATTTCCTAATAATACGTAAGGCAAGCATGTATAGATTACTACAACAATAAAAGCTCTTGAAATCTTCGAATCAAAAAAGAACTTCCCATTCTGGTACCAATTTCACGTTACAGTTCAACAATGACTGAAAATTCCCTTCCCCAGCCAGCGTGAGGGGGAGGATTAGAATGCCATCTATCTAACTATTTTAGGTAGTTTTTAACTTCCCGACTTTAATCAAGGTTTGTTAAAATAATATCAAGAAATCATTATTATGTATGAACCAAATATTCAAAATCAATTAAAGCAGAGTCTGAATTTATCTGCTTAAAAAAATAATAAAGCCTACTCAAGAAAATATGTTACACGTAATGTCGCATGACATACTAATATACGTCAAGTAAAAAACAAAGGTGCTTTCCTATAAATATGATTAACTTCTGGGGGAGCAATAATTTATTTTCCTCCTTCTTCCCTTGCTCTCCCAGTTGGAGGATTGGGAGAAGAACAATACGTATGCAAAAAAATAAAACTTAACTACTTAACAGTTACGGAATAACACAAAACTTATATATATATTTCTTTTAAATTTTTTGTATATGATTGATTTTGTAAGATTAATTCATGCCACGATCCATACTGCATCCTTGAAAAAATTAATGATCACTAAACTGAACATTTTTTCAACAGAGAACAATGTTTCTTAAATTAATAATTACTTCAATCTCAAATCAAAAGCTTACGCTTAGTTTTTATGTTTAACATATTTCCCTGTCAGGTTCCAACGAAAATGAAGACGTGTCGAGTCGGAAAAATCGAAATAATCTCTATACAGATGCTTTTAAATTACCGATTTCCCCCCCTCCGAAAATAAAAGAATTCGGAAATTTTATAATAATATATATATATGTATATATATACCGTAAAATCGCAGTTAATGAATTTAACCATTCTTTAATACTTATCACAAAATCTTCCGTCCTAGACGACTTGCAAACAAAATTCAGATTGATCTGAAGTTTTACATCAAAATCATCATCTGGTTTACTTGATAATAGTTTCATCACTGTATTTATTCACAGCTAAAAAAAGCGATACATTAATTACTTGACCAACAATAATTAACGAAACTACGCAGTCTTTTAATTTTCATGCTTCTTTGTTTTTACTTCTAGCGATGCATTAACTGTAATTGGCTAGTTATAATTTTTACGACTGCGCGATTCTATTTATTTTATTAAAATACTTAAAATTTTTCGTTATTTATTTAAATTCCACTGCTATTTCCAATTCCATTAATTAAATTCCACTGCCATTTCTAATTCATAAACATCAGAAATAGTTGTATCATGAAACGTTCTTGATCGTTTTCAATTGCACAAAACCATTATTAGCTTTTCAAATTAACGCACGTGAAAGAAAAAATGTCTGTTAAGTTTTATATTTCAATTTCTCTTAACGGGATGGCAACATTCAGAAACCTTCGCGTATAATTGCCCTGCGGAAATAAATCCACAAAACGCTTGCATGCAATGTCCCTCCTCGAGGAGAAAAAAAAAACTCATGTTAATTGTAGGCGCATTATCTAGCATTGTTTCAGATATGCATAACATAGGCTATCTTTCCAGAGACGCGCAGAAGAAATAAGAGCCACTCGTGCCGGTGGCTGATCCCTTCGTAACATCGAACCAGCGAAACAGCATCAGAAGAAGTGCATGGTTAGGAACATGGGAAAGGTTATGTTACATGTGACACAGTTATCAATTTACACGACTTGGAATCCTGCTAGAGAGAGTAAGTAGTATTTCGGTGTAGTACGGAATATAGACGCCAGACGGCATCGCGTTAAGTATTCATAACCTTCCAAACGCGGTCAATCAATATCAATTAGAACTGACGCGACCTCATTCTTGCGATGCGCGGCGCATGAGAATCGAGACTCCATCGCGTTAACTTAATTAACACAAGCAAAGACAAGCCTCCAAACATCGTAGCTGATTTAGAGTAGAAGACAGATTATAACAGAAAAAAAAAGTTTTAAACAAACATCGGCTTTCTTTTATTTTGACGCGAGATTTAGACTTTGTTTAAATAAATGCTACTTTCATTTATATGCCAATGTTTAAATAAATGTATGTTTAAATAAATGCTTGTGTTTATGCAATGTTTAAATAAATGCTTGTGTTTATGCAATGTTTAAATAAATGCTTGTGTTTATTTATAAGACGTGTTATTGCTGGAAGAATTTAAAAAGACTGAGTTTTGAAAGATGAACTTGCGTTTCCTTTTTTAAAACTATTTAAACCGCGAAGTCTTCCATATCAGAGAACATTTGAAAACAGAATTTTACATCCGATGTTGACGTTAAAAACGTGTGGAAAGTATTCCATTTTTCGCATCATATTGCGATATGATGTAATCATACACGTGGCTTGTACATTCCAAATTCTACGAACTGTTGCACTGAATTTATAAATATTCTTTTACTGCACAATTATCACTCTTAATTTTTTTCTTCTTTCGATAGATAAAATTTATGTATACTTCATTTTTAATAATAAGTTTAATTAATCAGATTCGTAATACGTGTGATTAATGAAAACAATTATTTTTTATAAATATTTATGTTATTATTGTAAGTAATAAAAACGTTTCTAACGTCCCATATTATGTTCTACGGCTTCGGATAAATCGCTTGCTTGTCGCCTACCAATTTGCCAATCAATATTTTTCAATTTTAATCAAATTTAAATAATTTGTTATACACAGTGGACAAAAAAAAAAGTTCAACAGAATGGCAAATTCATAGTAAATTTGTAACCATTTCCAAAGGAACATCTCTCAAATGTGTATAATTTTCAGTTCTCAGATTTGGCGTTCTTGCAAAACAGAAAGCACTGCAACTTGCGAGAAATATTTGTTGCAAGTCTCGTACACAAGCGATTCACAGAAATACATGAACAGCTAACTTCTTGAATATCCAGTAGTATCTATTACATAATGCTTAAGTTTCCATATGTCTTTAATTAACTATGAAATGGTAGCGTAAAATTTTTTTCCCATCATAACACATTTTAATAGCTTTGACATTTTGAACTGTTCAATTTAAATATAAGATTTTATGTTCCATAACTATTTGAGGGAGGCTAATTCTGAAACTAGTGGCCTTACTACAAATGCTTTGCTTGAAATGGTTTCAGATGTTACACTATAATCTCTATACCAAGATCAGGTTACAATTTCCTATATTAACTTCATGCCAACTTTAGTGGTAAACTCTTCGCGGTGTTAGACTGTAATCTGAAGTTTTTCGACAACAATTTACCACTTCATCTTGAAAAAGATCATTTATTTGCATACCAATGCGTTTTATATCTTTTTTTTAAATGATTTTTAACATTTATTTGTTTTTTCTTACAACTGTGATTTAACTTTACATTTTACAATTGTGATTTACTCTCGATTCATGCGAACATAGAAGCTCCTAAAATCAGAACTCCGTATATTCACAGCTTCTTTCCTATGAAGTCGAAATGTAGGAATTTCACCGTATTCCATAAATATAACCTTTATGTCCGAATGAAAGTTTGTAGAGAGTTAGGATTTTTTTTTATGTTAAAGACGGGGAAAAAGAGCAATGTCCTCGCCGGGACTCAAACCTCGGACCTCTCAATACGCGCCGAGTGTGCTGGCCCTTACACCACAAAGGCATGCTTAGAAGGCGGGAGAAAATCTTATATACTTCGCCTTTTAAAGGGTTGCTGGGGATTAGGGACCCCCAATCTCTAAATGCTGGTGGTGGAGAATCATCATCCACCACCTTTTTTAGTTCGGGCGCCAGTGTAGAGAGATCAGGATTTTTTATGCTGAAGACGTGAAAAATGAGCAATGCCCTCGCCGGAACTCAAACCTCGGACTTCTGGATACGCTCCGAATGTGCTGGCCATTACACCACCAAGGCACGCTAAGAAGGCGGGAGAAATACCTTATAATTATTGTATTGATATGTAATGTAATATAAGTTTTGTATTTTAATCTGCAACACATCAAATAATGTAATCATTGATGCGTTTATAAGTACCCTTTCCTAAATTTAAATTAACAAAAGTAATTTATTAAAATAAGAAGTGTGACTGTAATATGTTTTTCGTTATCAGAAAGGACATTATTTCTTTCTTTATATTATTTAACGGCATAGGGTATCTCGTGTTGACTAACAGCGAAATTAGAGAAACCATTTAGCGGTTTTTCATGTTTGGTAACAAAGTATTTTCTGGTGGTATATTTGATGGGAAAGTACCCTTTAAAATCACCCAAAACCTTTAAAACAAGGAATCAAAAACAAAAATTCAAATCTTCCGAACGTCCATTTTTCTTTTATTTTTAAAAATTGATATGGCAAAGAGAACATTAGGTATTTATGAAGCAGGAGATGGGAAGAATGAATAATGCCCTCGCCGGGACTCGAAACATGGACCTCTCGAATACGCGCCGAGCGTGCTGACCACTACACCACGAAGGCATGCGAAGAAGACGGCAGAAATACCTTATAATCGTAACACAAAAACACTTTTATCTACTGCTTTGCGACTGCGCAAATACTCTCACAGAACGTGCTCGAAGCACAAATACATAAATTTTAAACGTACCCTAAGGTGAATTCGAAATATAAAATATTGCAAAATTAAACCTGACGTTTATAATTTTTATATGGATTGGCTTTCTAGAATAGGCTTTAAGCATTGGTTCATAACATTTTTAATTTATTACAAAACCAAGCACAATCTAAATGTTGATTTTTGCCTTCTTTTAAAAATCTGACTAAAAATCCAACCAAATATTATCATAAAGAAAAACAATATTCCCGACGCTACAAAGTGCGAATAGCTAAGTCCGAAAGAAAGTAAGGTAGACTTGGGCGAACGAAAACTTGATATTCTAACTGTGAATTAATTGCACTATTATGCTAACAGAACGCGGGCTCAGGCCGCGAGACTGCATCTAAAAATCACACCTATTGGAAAGCAATTCTCGCCTACTACATGGCGAGTCTAATAACGTTCATATTTTATGTAAAAAATTACGTTATTAATCTTGCACAAAGAATTATGTGGTAAACAATGTTAATTCTTTTCAAGCGTTCCCACTGCAGTGTAAAATTTGCCGATTGTTTGCTTTATTAGAATATTTTACACAGATAAAACAATTGCACGTGCGTTTCCACCCATCTGGCAGTCCATATACAACGTTATTTATAATTCTATGAAACATTTCCAGAATTCATAACTAATAAGCTAAACAACCGATATCATGTTTTATTAACATAGAAATACAGTAAACGTAGAAAGTTGTTTTTGCGTACTTCACATATGTTCGAACAAAAACGAAAATGCAAGACATAAAAGCATTCACTTTATGAGAAGATCTGTTTCGTTCAACACGTGCCACAGTATTATCCCGATCGACCAGAGCCGTAGCACCGGCCATAACGAAGATGGCGGAGATCATCGATTGCGAAGATTCTAGAGATGAGCGTTGATTGGAGCAAAGAGAGTATTCTTGACACAGCCCAGAAGAAAAAGTCACACAGGATTAAATCCAAAGTCCTAGATCCACGCTGCATTAATGTCCTGTGCACTTCAGAGCCAGATATGGATTGAGATATTTTTGCAAATGATCTTTAAAACATTACAGCAAATTTCGACTGAGATTCATTTTCGAAAATAGTTTCAATAGTGGTCTTTGTGCTAATGAGTCGGAAAACGTTTTGTTGAAATACAGATTTTCCGGCTCACTATCTTTACTGCTCATTTTCCGGATCGCTATTTTTACTGCTTTCATTTAGCTGCGGCACAAGCCATATCTCAAACATGTGCATGTAACTACTAACCGTAACGCGTTGATATTTGCTGCATCAGCAGAGTTGATCACACTCTGCGTCTCTGAAATATGTACCAAAAAAAGGGAATGTGGTTGAGTTACTTAAGTATAAAAGTACTTAAGTAAGTATAAAGTACTTAAGTAAGTTTTAAGTATAAAAAATTTGGTACTATAAATTTTCAAAATACTTAAAAGTTTTAATGATTAACCCTGTATATAATATGACATAACGATAATTGATATGCCAAAGAACTAGCAAAATATATCAGAAAATACAAATTATTTAATGACTGAATTTAAACATCTGAAAAAAAAATTAAAATCAGTAGTATTCAGTCATCATACTAGCAGAAGACACCAATAAGAATATTATTATCAAACGGAAAGTAACTGTTGGATGTATGCACAATATTTGGTGAAAAAGAATCCTTGCAATACTTGGTTACGATTTTGTTATTCTACTGCAAAAAGCGAGAAAAAGAAGCTAGGTAGACTGTAGATTTAACGGCCTTCGCAGAATCTAGCTCCATTGAAAAACAAAGGAATTGCAAATTTTGAGTTTAATCTGCTCATAGCAGTGTTTTATGAAGCAATTTATCAGCGACAGAACATTAAGTCACGTTCTTTGTACGTGTTTTCTGCTGAGTTTTTGAATTACAAAAGACGTTTCATTATCAAGTTTTAATGTAAGGCAGTATCGAAGCTGGTTGCTTCAGCAACAAGTCATTTTCCACATTGTTTTTTGATAAATCTGCAGCAGTGAATAATAGCTATGGTTATGGTTATTTTAGCACCTACTTTTTCTGAATTTTCCAGAAGTATTAAGGTAGAAAAACATAATCTTTGAGACGGACATAATTAATCACATTCAGTACCTTGTAGAATTATTAGGGTTTTTTTCAATACTGGAGACGTAAAAATGAGCAATGCCTTCGCCGGGACTCGAATATGCGCCGAGTGTGCTACCGTAATAACACGAAGGCATGCTGGAACAAGGAAGAGGACGATTAGGGATTAGGGACTCCAGTCGCTAAATCCTGGCGGTGACGAATTATTGTCTACCACCTTTTTTGGTTCGGGTGTCACCGCAGAGTCATTAGGTTTTTTTTAATGCTGGAGACGTGAAAAATGAGCAATGTTTTGCGGAGACTCGAACCTGGGCCTCTCAAATACGCGCAGAATGTTCTACCGTTACATCACGTAAACATGCTGGAAGAAGGGTAACATACATTATACCTCACGCTTTTTATATTTTAAAATGAATAAAAATCCATGAACATAACGGAACTAGAATTCAAAGATAATTAAAAATCAAGAGTAATCAGATACAAAAAAATTAAGATCGATACAATAAACTACGTTCACCACACATGAAATTGGAGAACTAAATCTAGGATTACTACTGCAAACAAAGACGAGAATATTGCCATCATAAATCTCTTTTTATTCTATAATCGATACTTACGACTGACTCATCCTATTGTTTTGGAAAGGAAAAGTTTACTTGCTCATACAGGAAGTTTTCAGTTTTAGTAACGCATAATTAGTACACGTGTATCAAATTGGAAATCTGTATTTGAATTTTTAGATACTAGTGCAAATTATTCCCAGTCACTTGATGACTAATAAAATTTATTAGTGGATCGAAAGAAGCATCACTTTTATTTCCACTATCGGATTTATTGTTCCTAAGGGAAACAAATAAAATCGCAAACAAAGAGAATTAGGATTTACTTCCTTTTACTGAAATTTGAGTAATATACCTGTTTAATAACTAAGCCTTACAATTTAAGCATGCAACTCGCAATATGAATTTGCAACACCTGAATTTGGAACCTCTAGCTATCTAGCAACTAACATCAGCAATTAAACATGTGATACAATTTTGCTGGTGTGCAAAACTTAAGCAACAATGTAAAAATTTAGCAGATAGCCATGAAATTGCAGCAAAAGAGGTCTGGAGATCAGTACAATGAACACGTAAGTCAGTAGAAACGTCATGCGTATGCAAATATCAGGAACGAAAAGTCAGAGGCGACGCGAGCGTACACAAAACGCGTGATGTCGGGGCGCGCAGCTCAACAGTAGAATAAAAGGAAGGACGGAGACGCAATTCAACATATTCGCTGCGAGTGCCAGTGAGTCAGTTCGTGAAATATGGCTAGAAGAAATCACCTGGACGACTTCACACGTGGAAGAATGATCGGAAAGCTAGAGGAGGGGCGTACTGTCACCAGTGTAGCTGCAGAGTTCGAAATCAACAAAAGTGTCGTTTCGCGCGCTTGGAAAGCGTTCCAAACCACAGGTACAGCTGTTAGAAAAGTTGGTGGTGGTCGCCCGAGGACGACATCTGCAGGGGATGATCGATATATCGTCCTGCAGGAGAAAAGAGGCCGACAACAGTCAGCAAGCGCCACTGCTCAGCAACTCTGTACAGCAACGGGGAGACAAGTGTCGCGGTTTACTGTAGCCAGACGCCTTCACAAAGGAGGCCTATTCGCCCGCCGTCCTGAACGCTGCCTCCCGTTGAAAGTTGGCCACCGACGCCACCGTCTACAGTGGTACAGAGAGCAAAAAACTGGACAACTGATCAATGGAGTCGTGTCCTCTTTACGGATGAAAGTCGGTTCAGTACCAGAAGCGATTCTCAACGCGTTTTGATTTCGAGAGAGGCCGGGACACGGTTTTATCCCAGTAACATCAAGGAAAGACATCGTAATGGGGGTCCTGGAGTTCTTCTCTGGGGAGGCATTATGCTGAACGGGCGAACTGAACTCCACGTTTTCGACAGAGGGTCTGTAACCGGGGATCGCTATTGTGAGCAGGTACTCCTTCCTCATGTGGGTCTGTTCCGAAGTGCCATTGGCCTAGACTTAATTTTTATGGATGACAATGCACGGCCACATCGTACTTTTGCTGTTGTGAAGCTATCACTCGAATGGACTGGTCAGTGTACTCCCCAGATTTAAATCCCATCGAACATGTGTGGGATGCTTTGGGAAGACGCACTGCAGCACGCTTACATCCTCCGGAGAACACCCAACAACTCAAACAGATGCTGATTGAGGAATGGGCACTCCTACCGCAAGAAATGTTGCACCAGCTGGTTCTGAGTGTGCGGAGACGGTGCGAAGCAACCATTGCAGTGAGGGGAGGGCATATCCCATATTAAGGAACATCTACTTGTTGTTCTTCCTCTTGGATAGACAATCATGAGTCACGATACTATGCGTTCAATAAAGCTTGTTTTTGTTTGATTCCATACCGTATGCATTGTATTCCTTTTTCAGCTCCGATGCGTTCGTAATCCTTTACGTACGTAATACTCTCCTTCATTTCTGCATTTCATATCTCTCAGTTGATTTCTCGTGGAGTTATGGCAAAAAAACCCTGCTGTTGCTTAAGTTTTGCACACCAGTGCATAAAGCTTATCTTTTTGCCTCCAAATACAACAAGTGTCTTGCAGCCTTATGATCAAGGGATTATACAAAACATGAAACTGTACTGCCTGCCTGAGTACTGCTTGCCTGAGTGCTTGCCAAACATTACCTTGGCCAGCAAGGTCGCCGGATCTCTCTCCTATTGAGCACGTTTGGAGCACTGTGGGCAAGGCCCTCTAACCAGCTCGGGATGTTGACGATCTAACGCGCCAGTTGGACAGAATGTGGCACAATATCCCTCAGGAGGACATCCGCAACCTCTATCAATCGATACCAAGCCGAATAACTGCTTGCATGAGGGCCAGAGGTGGACAAACGCGTTACTGACTTTTTAACTTTGTGAAGCTCTATAACTTCAATAAATCATCCAATTTTTCTCAAACTGAAATCATTTGTTTTTCTGTACATGTACATCACTTCTACCGATTTTCGTCAAATTCGAACTCCTTCTTGGTGCGTTTTTTTTTTTTTAAGTCTAAGAGTGTATATAATGGCAGGTACATAGCTCTAGAACATCGAGCTAGTAAGCTGAAAACAAATGAATGCTGAAAAAGACAGCAAAGTCAGCGTTTCTGATGAATTTAATTCCAAACCCCAATTTTTATTTGTTAACAGCTGAAGAAGACAATTAAAATTGTCGAAAGCGTTTTGATAAATTTATTTCCAAATATCATGTTTGATTTTTTATTTATTTTTTCTTTAATATGCATTAATATTCATTGAAGCTTGATTACAATTTAGCCCATTGCTGGGATTGGTTGAAAAACATTCAATTTGGAGTTTGACAAATGCATCTGTGTATGCATATATGCCCATACAGCGCTCTAAAAGTCTTTCATGGCGCATGCGCTTACTGATTAAAAGTTTAATCTTGAATAAACTAAAGCAATTTTATTTCCTCCCGTCGATTTACACGAATTCATAAATACTTTAACATCAAGAACATGCGTAAGATGTTTCAATTTAAAATTGATCGGAGTGAATTTATTTCATTTAAATTTTAGTCCCTAAAGATTGCACATTTGCTGCCTTAAAAGGATGTCAAGTATAAAATGATCGTCGTTTCGTGCGGCGATAGTGTTCCCTATAGAATGGTTAAGTGCAAAGATTCCATTGATATTTTTATGAGACAGGGCCATTAGATTTGTCACGCAAACTGCCGAGGTCGCCGAAGAGATTACAAAACCGCGAAAAAGAGGAACAGGAAGAGAAGTCATTAATGACGCCTTTTCTTGGCAAGATGCCAAGCTCGGCATCCCTCTTCTCGTTTCCCTCCTCTCCATCACCTTCTCTTCTATCCTCTTCTGACGTCGCTCTCTCTCTTGCTTTTATTTATTATTCCCAGATCTCCTGGCAAATAACTTTCGGAATAGTTATCCAAGAAAAATGATATCTCATTGAGAAATTAAGTTTCAAGCGCCTGAAACAAAGTAACAATACACACTGCATATGCAAGCAAATTTTAACAGTAAAACTACTGAAGTTAATTTATTTTACGTGATTGATTTTTCTGCGAAAATAACGAAGTTCATTGATTTTTCGCTCATAAGGAAGTTTCTCTTACGACAAGCATATATACAATTTAAGTATACTTCAACTTCATAGAACGTACTTATTTAAGCAAATCAATTCTTTTTTAATGTTTTTTATAAATTGGATCACTCACATAAAATTCCCATTAAAATATTGAATTTAGATATTTGTTTCCTTTAAAAAGCAAAGTTAAAATATATTCACTTTTTCCGTTATTTTACTTTTAATATCCCAGGTCCTTAATTACACGTTTATATCAATCAATAAAATGATCAATAAAAGTCATACCAAAGATGAATATATTTTTTGAACGCACACTGCTTAAAATTGAATTATACGAGAATAAAATTGTGTTACCTGTCCCACTACTTTTACTTTTATCACTTTGACTTACGTTTATGTTTATGAAAACTTTTATGTTTATGTATTTACACTTATGTTTATATAAGTAAGGAAAATATGAAATTACTAAAACTTCTTGCAGAGGAAAAAAATTAACAGTGTTTCCTAATTCATTCAAAATATCCCAATCAACGATCAAAATAATACACAGGCATTATAACATCTTTCAGTATCAAAAAGAAAGTGAAAGAATATTAAAAAGTCTGATGTGTACACCACATGACTTCCTTGTACGGAATATTAAACATTACCCATTTTTCCTGACTTTCATTTAAACTTATTTCCTCGAATTTCATCAGAGATATATTTTTTCATTCAATTAATTCAGTTCTTATTTCGCGACAAGGAAGAATTACATAAAAATCCAAAATATCTATATTAAAAATTGAGATATAGAAAAACATAAAACACCAAATACAGTTAAAACTATAAAAATATTTTTTTACAATTAAAATTACAGTTTCTATGCAAAAACAAGCAATTCTGTCAGCCGGAAAAACAAGCAATTACGGCAGATTTTTCGGTTCACAAACTGAAAGTTTACTTTTGGTTTCACACAGCATACATTGTTGTCGCAAAGCTTAGCTTCTCTAGATTGGCAACAAATCTACTATTCTGCTAAGTTTCAAACGTAAATTAATATGGCCGCTATGGCAAAAAAAATTAGGCATAGCCGCGCTTAAACAACTTTAAATTGTCCATAATTCTACAACTATAACAAGCAGGTTAACTAAAGGCCTAAAAACTTTAATCCAGAAGATAAAAACAAAATAATTCAATTATTTTTAAACCAAAAAATCTGATGTGTACACCACATGACTTCCTTGTACGGAATATTAAATTATACGCATCTTGCATTTCATTTAAACTTATTTGATTGAATTAAATCTACTTCATCGATAGCGCATAAACCACAACAGAATGAACGCACTCTTTAAAATTCACTATACTTGTTTACCATAGCGACATTCTGGCGCTAGCTTCACTTAACAGCATTAAATCTCATTCATTTTATAACTCAGAATGCACAAAAATTATGTATATCATGTGAAAAATGACCTAATCGTTGCCACATGTTCTATTCAAATACTATAATAAATCTAAAACGATGTATAAAAGAAATTAAACAAACAAACACACAAAAAAAAGGGTTTTTCACAGACGATTCAGTATTTCTCATCCAATTAATTCAGTTCTCACTTCGCGACAAGGTAAAAATACATAACAATTCTATATTAAAACTTACGAAGAAAATCTTAAACACTTATTTCCACGAATAAATTTTCGGAATGGATTTAATTCGCAATAATAAAAGAAGGCGTTATCTTTGTTGTTGCGAGGCTTACTTGTTTTAGATTGGCAACAAATCCACTATTCTCCTAAGTTTCAAATGAACACAAATATGGCTGACGTGGGAAAAATTATTAGGCTCAGCCGCACTTAAACAACTTTAAAATTGTTGATAATTCTATAAATCTTGCATGAAAATTTACTAAAGTCATAAAAACGTTAACCGGAACATAAGAACAACATAATTCAATGATTTTTAAAACAAAAAATGCACAATTTACCAACATATAATTATTAAAAAAAAAACTGAGCTCGCTGAGCCGACTAACAGATTGGATATAATATACATATATTTATACACTTTCGGGGAGGCCGATTGCAACCAAAATAGGAGGTGCACATCTACATCTTATAGAAGTCCTATATATATAAAATTTCACCGTTCTGAGGCTACTCGTTTTTGAGTTATGCGAGATATATATATGCATACGTACGTGCCTATATGCGGTCGTTACGAAACAAATCTCTTCGGAATCCATTTTAAATCAGTTTTATAATTTTTGGGGGTTTATTTTATCTTTACGTACAGATGTCAGGCAAAAACATCGTTAAATTACATTCGATAGTGGTCAAAATGGATATTTTCATTGAAATATGATAACCGAAATTTTTCGCGATTACAATACCTCCTTTTTACTTCGTACAAGGAAGTAAAAAAACAAGTGAAAAAACATACAAATAGAATTCCAACAATGGAAAAATACTGAATGTCCAGGCGCTCATAGTAGCAAATTTTATACAGGGAAATTTATAAAAATAAAAATAATCTAAAATTTTATAAAACTGAATTGATTTAAACTTAATCATTTTTACACCCATAAAGCAAATGATTACTTATATGATCATAAAATGACCCGGTGACTGCTAAATTTCTTAACAGTAAAATTATACTTTAACAATTCTCGGCAGAAAATTTTGTACTTCTAAGAATTACACAGAAAAATCATGCAAAAAATAAGTAAATAAAAGCACACGTGACAACTGCGATTTCAAAATTTTAGAAATCAGGTAAATCCCTAATGTCAGAAAAAATACACGAATCACGATTAGCTTTAATCTGAGTCTTCATAATTCGGCACAAAGCACATTTTACAATTACTAAATATTTGTTAACCAATCTGCCGCCCAACAGGAAAAAGGGCGAGGAATTCTTTCAGAAAATTTCGCAACAAAATATCTAGGAATAATTTTTATCTTTCCTTTAATCTTCTTCAAATATCCTCGAAACCAACAGGATGTAAACAAGAATTTCCTCAAAGCAATTCAAAAGCTTCTACCTGATTGATGATAGCTATAAGATTCAAGATAGCTCTTTAACTCGTTCGATGAAGAGAAAAACATAACTAAGAAGCACTTTCATCAGTTTAATTTTGCACATAAAAATTTGTTGATTTTTTTAAAAGTTAAATATTTCAAAGGAAGAAACGACTGTTAGAAATTAATAAAATGAAATACTGTGAGTATCATAATACAATTATGTACACCTTCCACAAAAAAAAGGGAGCTTCCATTATACTGGGCTGATTGACGAAATTTAACTTTTCGTTTTTATGTCTCGAAAGTGCGACTTTGGATATATATTAGATTTACATATAGCACTGTTCTAATACAGTTATTCTGACATAAAATCGGACTTTTTCTGAAATGGCATGACAATGTTTTTTCCATATTTCGATTCTACGACTCAAATTATGGCCAAATATTAAATTTTGTAAATTTTGGTGAGAAAATTACCGAGAAACTTAAAAAATTCATCTTGGCGCACTTTTTTCAGTTTACGCCAAGATGAATTTTTTAAGCAAAATTCTTAAAATTTTGCTTAAAAAACCTCGGCAAAATTCTTAAAATTTCTTAAAATTTTTTGCACTTGGCAAAATTCTTAAAATTTTTTTCAACCTATATTTTCAATGTGCATGAGCGAAAAAAAAAGATACATTGTTCATTCTTTCAAATAATGTTAGCAAAGTACGTAAAGCAATTTAGCATTATTATCGCTTATAACAAATATGACAAATTTCAAAACGCGTCAATATATAAATTCACGTATACCTTTGGAAATTTTGGAAAAATTGAGGAGATATTTTTTTTGCAAGTATGACCTAGACATACGTCTACTTTAAGAGGATGGGAAAATTTGACAGGTCGTAATTCAAAATGTTTTTCGAAGAATTTATAAAAATTACTAAAAAAATACAAATTTTAAAAACAAATCAGAAAATAGCCGCGAATTTTATTTAAATTGAACCTAAATTTCGAACTGTGAAAAAAGAAATGAAGTAATTTTGATAAAGAAAGAGATATTAATAAATACATAGAGCTAATTTTTTAAAAACTACTCGTGCGATTTTTCCAAACTTAGGACCTTTACATTAATTTGAATCGTAGAATCGAAATATGAAAAAAAATCGTTATGTCATTTCAGAAAAAGCCCGATTTTGAGTCAGAATACCTATGTTAGAGCAATGCTATACATAAATTTAATATATATCCTAAGTCGCGCTTTCGAGATATGAAAAATGAAAGTTAAATTTCGTTAATGGGCCTAGTAGAAAGGGACAAATAGAACTATCCTTTTTTTTGGGGTAGTGTATATCTCCTAGCTCGAGTAGGATTGGTCGAGCCACTTCGTTTGTTGACCATAAGCTTAGCAATCATATTATTAAAATTTACTCTTTATCCTTTACATTTCCTTCTAATTCATATTACGCTGGTTATCTTTAAAAGCTTTAGTTAATCATGTTATGATTCTATGTATAAAAGCAATGAAATACTTATATTATACGAATTTTATGAAGTCAGAAAAATATAATTAATAACAAGCACTATACCATTTAACAAAACAGAACATGTTTATCTAACGGGAGGTACAAAGCAGCTTAAAAATAATTAACCTCGATATTGTGAACAAAAAATATCCTCTTAATGAATCCCATTCTTTTTAAATTGACCATTCAGGAATTCACTAATCAATAAATTAAAGAACATTGCAAACACAAAAAATGTTATTGTTTCGGATAAAAAGCATACTGATATATGTTAAGTTCCCACATTAATAGGTTAATATCCTTTTTGTCCCGATGGGACCAAGCAGATATTTCAAATTCCAGCACATCTAAGCTTAAAAGTGTTACCGATTACATTTCAAGCACGAAAAAAGCAGTTCATATATTCGACAAAGACTTCTTCGTTCTCAGTTATAGAAAAGTCACAGGCAGAGAATGGCGATTTAGATTTAACGTCAAGTGCAAACAACAAAACACTCAGCGCTGCGTTAGGGTTCTAACATAATCTCAACTTAAAACGTGAATAATTCCATTCAGAATCACTTCCCGACCACAGACCAAGCGACGAAAAGTAACTGATCCCCCCATTACCAAAACAGAAAAATGAAGCCTCACAGCTGCTTTGATAAAAGAGTGGAAAGATTCCACAACTTTTGATGCGACAAAGAACCGCTTTCAGAGAACTCTCCTCCAATGCCCCGCCTTCCTAAAAACCAGTAATTTCACTTGAGCGCATGAAGCTCAACAGTAGCGGTATAATTATGGTATTTGACGAAACGTTTGATCATTGCCCTTCTCGAGATCTCGGCAAGTACCTTTAACAAGACTACGAAAGACAAAGACGTCAAAAATTGCTCTGATTTCTATTTCAATAACCAGGGGATTTGGTCATAACACAATCCGAATAAAAGTGTCTAAAGGGCATCAGCATCTTCAACGCGGTGCACATCAAACAGTTTTAAGAAACTGATGTTATTCACAGAATCATTATCTTCCAGGAAATCCCAGCTAAGTAAACATTTACAAATGTATATAAGAGCCTTTGATTCACATATCGCTTAAAATAAATAAATTTCTTCAAATTTAACTGGCATCATTTAATTAATTCAGAAATCCATCATGTGACAAGGCGTGGCATATTGGCAAACAAGTTTTGATGTTTCCGCTAAACATTTGGTTGCTTTAACCGCATCATCACGATTTCTAAGCCCCATTATTAGAAAAAATGGAAATCATATTATAAAAGAATGTCTCAGGATTCCCACACTCCGTGTACACATTAAATAAAGCATTGGCATGCCAAAAATATCTGAATTCGCGAAAGTTTTCGAGCCAGAACTTAGGCCATTATAAAACCTGAATCTTATCAAAATTTTTTTTTCCTTAATTAATCCTCTGTCCAGCCTTTAAAAAATACTTCTTTATTAAACTCCTGCAATTCCTAAAAGTGTCGTGGTCTACTGTATGATGACTTTGATAGAACAATAATATAAACAAATCTCTTAACTTAAAAGTGATTAAAAAAGTAACGTTCTATTGATGAAGAAAATGTTTATGATTAGAAAGAAAGACAATTTTAAATTGGTTTTAAGCTATTAAGTACTTTAGTAGATAAATTACGGAATTATAACATCGTTGAAATGCAATTAGAAATAACAGTGACATTAGACAAAATGACCTTTTGCATAAAATTTTATAGTGCGATGACATCACAACATTCAAAGGAAAGAGCGAGGATAGAACGATATTCTTAAAGAAAGTGGAAACAGAACTGAAATCTTTCTGAATGGACACAGGTTAACGTATTTTCTGAAAGGAACAATTTATGACGTGGAAATAAATTTGTTAAAGAACAATATGGCGGTTTAATCGACTGCATACTTAGTATGAAAGAAAGTTGTACGATTCTTCGGACAAAAATATTTTATAGCATAGCTCCTGAGTTTAATACTATATTCATTCAGAACAAGGGTTTTCAACCTTTTTTCCATGCATCCCTTTCCCAATTACTAAATCATTCCCACCCACTCTCGATTCCTAAACTTGAAAAATACACATTTTTACGTATTGTATAATACTGTTACGGATTTCATATTTATTAGGCTATTTATTTAGAACTGTAATTAAAATTGGTTTATTTTCCCGTGCAACGCACACGATTTTTGAAGAGAAAGCTACGTCGGAAAAATAAAAATAAAAGAGCGCGTGCATTTAATATTTAATAAATAAATATCTCGTAATTACTGTTGCCATCAAGAAAAATCGAGAAAAATCGAGATTGTTCTAGTGATTAATTAAAAAGCTTATAATAGCTGAATTGAAACACCTCATCTCAGTAGTAGTTGTTGTTGTAGTTGTAGCTGTTTAAAGCGAACTGTTGTTTGTTTACTTAATGCTGTGATTGATTGTAGCGATTTCGCTGTGAGTTAGAATTAGTTTATCTGTTTTAAAGTGAATTCTGTTTAACGTTTGAGATATTGTGATATTGTACGAATATCTCTGAAGAAATACTTCAGCATTTTGATTTATTTCTTGCGGAAAGAATAGAATTTTGTTAACTTTTTAACGACTTGTGCGTTCAATACATAACGAACTCGTACGCACGCAACAATACGTTTATTTAAATTTTAATTAGTTTTAATGCGTTTTATAAATTAAACAATAGAAAGTATAGAAAATCTTGACAAATACCAAAACTTGAATAAGAGTAGCTTTTTATATTCATACACTAAAACTATATATACTTAACAGGCAAATAAAAAGCTGACGGCATTCCCGCTTGAAACTATGAACTTCCTCCCTGGTTCAAAACTCCTGTTCTGAACATATAGATAATAAAATGGATGTTATTACTTTTTAAAATTTATAATTAATCCAGCAAATTATTATATTACAGCATTCAAACATCTCGAATATATTATTATATTACGGCATTCAAACATCTCGAAAAACTGAAAGTATGCATAAGAAACTAAATTTTGACAAAAATACATTTTAAAAATTTATTCCAGATCAGAAGAATACAATTTTATCTAAGTCCTAGTTTGGGATATGGAAAACGGAAGCATTATACAAACAGCAAAAAATAACTATTATCAAGGTACACAAAAAACACACCAGATATCTCATCCCACTCAACTCAACTCGTGACAGACGAGATTGTTCATCTCTTTTGTTACTGTTATGAAGTAGAGTATCGAATCAAGATAAATTTGAAGAGCTCTTGAAAAACAGTACCCACTTCAAGAGGTTTTTTTTTTTCAGATAAGCGCTTTCATCTTCTCATTGAAAAGGTTGAAAAACATCATCAGTAATTAATTATAATATACCTTCTATCACAGTTATGCCGAGTTCCAGTCTGTTCCCTTTGTATGCACGACGTCTAAACCTTTGTGATATCCACCTACTACTTAGAAAAACTCATAATATGTATTCTTAGCTAATAATTATATTTACATTTCATTTTCTTATCAAATATTTTTTAAACACCTCTTGTATCAAATAATATATTAACAGCTACACAAGAACTGGTCATGACATTCAAATAAACAGACAGACCTTTCCATTTTCAAACATACTTTTCAATCTATTCATTTTTTTCAATGAGAAAGATGTTGCTTTTGTTGTCACTTATCTCACTTGTCTGACAGACATCAGAACAAGCCCACGAGATTCATCGTGGCAAGCAGTGTAAAATTGCGCCTATCGTTGGTAAGAGCCTTGAGTACCATACAGGTGACAGTACGATTTTGCTCAATTTTTCTTCCAATTTTGATGGAGAGATCACGGGAGAGGTACGGGTCCGAAGGTCTCTTACTACTTTTTCCCTCCACTAACCTCTTGAGAGGACTTTCGAGTGCCCCCTTGCCGCATAGACACTATACGTTTACAAACATCCATGCTTTCTCTGGGATTCGGACTCGGCCCCGTTGGTACGGCAGTCAGCGCCGCTAACCACTATCCCGGTCGGACGGTATGAGAAAGATGAAAGCGTTTATTTGCTTGAGAGCCTTATATATATATATATATATAATTCACTGAATTTTTGCAAAACGTAAAATAAAAAAAAATCGAAATTAAAAATACTGGTTTCGAGGCGCAAGATGTTCGAGTGGAGGACTACGTGTATTGGAAAATTAGTGGTTCTTGCCAATGAATAATACACATAGATACATACAAATTATTCATTATTTAATTTTTTTTAAATAATACATTGCGATAACATTCTAGGAACCATCTGAAATGTGATTCGAACATAAAAGTGAAAGAAAAATGAGTTTTGTAATAAATAGTACCTCTGGTGCTTTAAAAAGAGAGAAAGAGAGAAAGAAAGAAATTTCTTTTAAAAGAAATTCATAAGTTTTACTTTGAGAAATATTTATATTTAAGAAATTTATTTGGTGCTAGGTTATCACCGCAAAGTCAGTGAGTTTTGTGTCACAAGAGAAGTCGTATCAAAAATGCTCACAATATGTTTAATACATAAATAAATGTAAAATAAATTTATAAATAATAATGTTTTAATTATTATTTATTAATTCTTTATTATTACTAATTTATTGTGAATGTGATATAACAATGTAAAAATACTGTATAAATGTGAAAATGTTGTAATTTAAATAACAATGACATTTTGCATCCATTGTATTTTTAATTAATTAAACACTGTTCCTCGAAAACATATACAATATTTCCAAAATGAAAACATAAGCTTTTGTAAACAGAAATAAATACACAGAAAAATATCTACTCATGTTACCACAGCAATACTGATCTTTCAAGACAGACCGTAGAAAATTGATTGTAGGCATTGCTGGATGCACCGGAATCGTGCTGCCTCATCAAATTCTTCCTGAGATGTCAAATTCGACACGCTTGCCATTTAGACAGGAAGAAAAGAACCTCGCTGGAACGTAGACATAAGGCCTATTCTCGGCTACCTCGATTACAGGAATGTGCAAATTATGTCACTCACGCAATTTCGACGATTCCGAAATTTAATACTAGGCTAAATATCAAAACATCCCCGTCCACAGAAGCTGGAGACTTGATGCATTACAGTGCTGCCTCAATAAGGTGCAGAAATATTTTGATAGTTGATATCTGAGAGTAATATTAAAATACATAGCAACAGCATTGGGAAATTTAGAAGGTTTTGAACAATGCTATCGTAACAGAGGAAAAATTAATTTAATGCTTTACCTTTAATGTAATATAAGTAAATTGTTTCTATAAATTGATGATGATTCATGGGAATTTGAATGTCTTCTGAACGTTCATATGCAAAAGCGTCTTCAAAAAGCCAGACATGCAATGTAATGTTTCGTTTAGTTAACTGATCAAGGAGGGGTGCCCTCATTTAAGACTTCAAAGAAACCGACTTGTATTTAAGGTTCACAAAAGGAAGAGGACAACGAATCGAGCCATTTCGTTAGGATTTGAACTTATGTCCAATTACCAGTCTATCACCGGTGAACTTTGAAGCATTACGATGCAGATAGTTTAAGTTTCCAATCCTGTAAAGCGTTTATTGCCAAGGGAAGTTAGTTGAATCTCATACTCGACCCACACTACCAGTATCAGTTAATCTGCTACATCAGCGAAACTGGTAATTGTTTATATTAATCTTTTCTTCTCGTCCATAAAGACCAAATCATAGTTAAATAAAATTCTAACCACCGGCACTTTCTTTCGAAGAAGTGTCTCCAGTAGCAGTTGTTGATTTCTTTGAAAAAAAAACTTAAGACATGAAACTCTATAAAGTAACCGATAACTCAACATGTTGTTGTTACTGTTGTTATCTAAATGGCCGAATACTTTATGTATTCTTCGGGAATGGCTAATGCTCATCGGTCATTAAGCCATCTTCATCACAGAGATCGTTGTCCAAGATGTACCACAGATGATGACCAATTTACAACTGTGAGAAAGTTCTGTACAATTTTGATGGAAACCAAATCGGAAAGCGGATTCAGTGGTAGAGAATTTCCTCTTCCAAAACTCAGAGGACTCTGGAGGTACCAGTATTTTAAGTGCATCCATATCACTCTTACAAACATTTAAACCTTCTCCGGAATTCCAGTCTTGAGTCCAACGATACAGCAGCCACTATACCATTCAGAGCGGAATAATTCAATTTCTAATTTGAATTGTTATTTTATTAAAATCGCATTGTGCTTTAAGTTACTTGCTAAATTTCATGTTGACTGAAGGTTCACTGCAGGATAGTTGGAATATTATTTCGAACGAGCTTATGAAGTTCTCAAAGAAAAAAAAACAGTTTCAATACCACTTAACAGTGTTTACAATTACTTACTACTAAGAATTTCGATTGGTCAATCATTCCGTCTAAAGTCATCTTCCAAGTTAGTCAAGGGAAAATGAAAACAATCCATCACAACATAGTTACTTGTTGTTCATGTTAAGTAAACCACCTCATCTAATCCATCAACATCCACCTCCAGTCGCGTGATACGGTTTCACTCATTGCTTTAGCACAAACGTTACCCAAAACCAGGACATGAATTTCACATCCATTCTGAAGGACATTTCATTCCTGCATGTTCCATACGGATACCCTGACATCTGAATTAAGTAGCACTCGATGGATGGCAAGTAATGGAATTATTTTTTTCACTTCAAAAAAAAAACCTAGAGATTATATTTCATTTGATTTACCAAAATAATATTACTCCATCAGACAGATAAAAAAGTAAACGCCTTCAGAAATTCCATCTGCATAAATTCTACGTTCTCGACGTTTACCGTCAAGCCAAAAAAGCAGAAATTGAATACACATATAAGATCAGCACGACGAATATGCATGAATTTGATTGATAGTTATGTGGTTGTAATAAATATTCTAAACATAATAAATTTGCATATTTTTCTGATATTACGAAAAGTTCATAAATTACTAACTTTTCCAGACAGGAGAAAATATAAATAACCCACTCTTCTTTTTAATGTTACAAAGCAAACACTAGTATCTACCCGCTTAACAATAACGAGCAGAGGAATATGTGGTTCAAAATAGATCTTTCCCCCAAATATTTACCAGCAGTTCAACAAAAGACTCTATGTATTACATATAGCACGTTCAGTTCTTTCGTTCTAATTTTTCTTACGAAACTGCATGTAGTAATTCAAGACACATTTAAATCAAGATAATTCATAGTAAAAATACATACGTATATGCATATATGCCAGATTCTTGCATTGTAATGCAGACTACAAATCAGTTCAACTATAACATCTTGCAAAAAATGGCATTAAAGAGTTGAATGCAAACTAAAAATACTAGTTCAGTTTTTACTAATTTCGCGTTCCAGGGGATTACACACCACATCAATGCTCACAGTAAAATTCTAACAGTTTACAATTCAATTTACAATTCAAGGTATAATTTTCCAAGTGAATACGTTAAATTAATTCTCAATGCAAAGTTTAAGAAATTCACAAAAAAAAGGCAGGTGAAAAAAATTATACTAATAAAACCAAATATTTTCTTATATTATTTATTAGATTGTTAAGAAATTATAAAAGATTTAATGTTGCACTGATCAAACTTACCTGAAAAATAAGCAATTTGGGGGGGGATGAAAGCTTTCAGATTTTACATTACACCCAACAGGGCATTTTTCTTCATTTACACGCACATGTACATTTCCAAAGCATTTGGGTTGATGACCCCTTCGATAAAAGTATTTAAAAACAGCATATCGTTAAAATTATCGACAGACAGTCTTGCGCCCCGGACATATATATATTCCGCCATTGCTCTCTTTGTAATCGTTGAGTTTATTTAATCAAAAATTTCTTAAAGCTTTACAAAATATGAAATAGACAATAAAAACAATTCCAAATTCGGGCTTCCAGATGCCCATATTCGAGTGAAGGACTATGTTATTCAAAATCTGATGGCTCGCTCTAGCTACCGTTGTTTTTTCACAGTACAGTTCCACATACATGCATTCATAAAGATTCTTTATTACTTAATTTCTTTAAATACAAGTCGATAATATTTGGTGGCAACAATCTGCAAAGTGAAACGGACATTTATAATGAACCGACGTAAAATGCCGTTTCGAGATTTGGAAAATGCCGTTTTAGACCTTCTGGACTATCGCCTCTTTGGGCTAATAATAAAATTATTAATGATTAATTGAATTTTCACAAGCATAAAATCTAGTCATACTCTGATGAATGTTTTCAGGGGAGAAAAATACAACAGAATACTTTATCCCACCCCTCCGAACAGTTCAATCGGCCCTCAAAAATGTTCAGCTGAATTAATATATGAATCATGCCAGGGCTTTCCTAAACAATTATTTCATTTAAATGAATGATTCGAAGAATTCATTGTTATAAAAATCTGCACCCCCCCAAAAAAAACACAGGCATTTTCCACACAGCTCTGTTACATTTATAGCTCTGTTACATTCACACAGCTCCATTACACAGGCATTTTTCACAGTCATATTTCCGAAGTACAATAAACAGCTAATAAATATTACAGTTTTTTTTTCTGCAAGGTTAAAACTATAAATACAGATCAAAATGACTTTGCAGTTACCATCATATTTTCTGCATAGTAATAACGGTACGTGGAGAAAATAATAAGGTTCAGGATCGAATTAACAAGAATGAATATAATAAATTTTATAGGAAAAAATATCTCCTACAGGCACGATACAGTGTAGTTAAAGGAACTTTAAAAAAAGAGAAAAAATTCAGGTCTGCTAATCAGTACAAAGCGAAAACATTCTAATGAATACATAAAGCATTTTCATATGACTTACTAATGGTAGTTAAATATTATGTTATGCAATGTAATCCTAACGATTCATCATCCTATCCGTTCTAATTTGCGTAGAATGCATGTAGAGATATGATTCTCTGTTGAAAACATTCCACAAAAATTTTTCTAGGACAGTTCTATTTGTAAACAATTTTTATTAAGTCACCTTTTCCACAAAAAAATTTTTAGGGCAGTTCTCTTTGTAAAAAAATAAAATTACCTTTTCAAATAACTTCCATCGAAATACATGCAGTTTCACCAGTGCAGCTGAATGTCTTGGAAGCATCGACAGGAATGCTTCTTTTGACATTTGCTACAGAATGCCCGTCACTTCGTTTGGGATAACTTGAACTGCCTGAAAATGTGGACTCAAGAGAACCATGTTAATAACAGCAACCAAAGAATCAGAAATCAGGCAAATAAAGTGATGTGATATTAATATGGCTTTGATTGAAGAAAGCCAAGCTTCTTTCCTCAAGCTGCCTTAGCTTAAAATGTGGCATCGGGCAAAATGGTCGAAAGATGCCTTAGTTTCGTTTGCATTACAATACGAATTACCTAATCCGAGTCATGTCACTTCATACATTTTTTCTACAGAGAGCATACTAATGTCTTCTAACAGACAAATTCAGTTATTGCAAGGTTGACATAGATAACTTTTCTGCGAACGTTTTGAAGAGGTATATAAGGGTATTGATACTCCTAGCAGATTGCTGTGGTATCAGATTTCTTCAAACTGAAATACAAAAAGTTGATGAAATTCATTGCTGATTGTATAGTATTATCAATGAAGCAAATGCATTTAAAATAATCGCCTTGGTACCAGGAGTTCCAAGAACGAGAAACAAATATCTATGGCAGAAAAGTTGCCGAAAAAAAGCCTTTGGCAACTCATAATTTCTCTCAGATTTCGCAACGGGTTGCGAAATGGTCGGATGGCAAGTTTCTGCGACAGAAGAGAATAAATAATAAGCGATGACGCATTATGAAAATGGATATAACTGGAAGGTAACAGAGAAGGAAAATAACATTAATATATGTATCTAATAGCATTTGTACATATTTATAATTCTTCCTGTTATTTCCAAGCATTTCGGAATTTATTTGAACCTCCTATTCCCCAATGATCTTTTTTTGTTGTCACATGATCACACATAAAATAGGCTAGCTATATAAAAAAGAAGTGCTGTCCCCCCTCCTCGCCTAGCGAAAAACATTGGTTTCGTCATCTGCTACTTATCTGACAGTTTTATTAAAAAAAATTTTTTTTAAATGGTAGAACGCTTAAGGCTCTGCTTAAGACTACGTTTTATCCGTTGAACTAAAAGCATGAATGGCCCAAAGCAAGCATAAGGACCGCAGTGAAAATGAATTATATATTTTGCAAATATTATTTCAAAACAGACTGAACTTCTTCAGTTGTTCATAGAAAATGCAATACAATTTTTCTGTGTACTTCTTGATCCATTTTTTGAATTCATTCTTACTACAGTTACAACATACAAATTCGAAATAACAGCAAAAACATTCAGTACAAACGATACAATTTATAGAATTGAGTTCTAAGGATGTGCAAATGAAAAAAGATAAGAAACCATCGTGTATTCAAAACAAAGGAACAGCTACAAGAGCACACAATATAATTGAGTAAAGTTCACACACAACTTGTTTTGGAGAAAAAAACTCGATGATCAATAAACTCTCCACGCTATTTTTCTACACATTAAACTGTTTTTAAAATTTTAAAAGGGTTCAGAAAGGAAAACGAAAAGAAAGAAGTAACACATCAGGAAGTTTGTATTAAATGAACGGCAAAAGAAAGATGAAATGTAGGATTTTGTCTGTGCCCTAACTTGTCCAAAGTGCTACACATTACCAAGTTAATGATCTATCGAACCAATACCGTCACCATGACTGATCGTCTGCTGAAAAACAGTTATTTTTCAAAATCGATCAGAATCAGAAAACAAATTTTATGGGACCTCATTTGAAAAGCGGTGGAGAATCCGACAGAAAAGTAATCTATGGCTTCCCAACAAACAAAACGTCAACGACACTTTCACTGATCTAACGTAGTTACGTACATCGCGCTCGTGCCAAAACCCTTTCGGAAGTTGCAAGCGACGGGACATAGCTGGTGAGGGGGATGAGTGCGGTTGAGGTAAAGGAATTTTGCAGCGCGATAGGAATGTTTGCCGAAAAAGCACGTTCTCGCTAATCGAATGCGTAAACATCCCTACCGAGTGAGACCGGATTTCTGGAATTGCGCCTACGGCTGCGAAGTTGAGCGCTGAGCACATTGACAACCGACGGCGAACAACACATAGCAAAATGTACTAGCATGAAATCCTTTCACCACAATACGTCTCTTTCGGAGAAGAAAAAGAAAGTCTGATAATTTGGTGCATTTTTTAAACCAAACTCCTAATATCTTGTCCGCAGACTGGTCAAAATTTATTTCGTTTTTTTCCTCGGGTTTTTCCCACACCGAAATTATTTATTTGAAAATTATATTTTTATCCCAAACGAGCGATAGTACAAAAGGGTTATTAGTCTCAAAACGGCATTTTGTGCCGTTTCACTATAAACGGGGAATTACTTTTTAAATTTTTGCCACCAAATATTATCGCCCTGTATTATATTTAAAGAAATTAAATAACGAAGAATCTGCATGAATGTATGTATGTTTCTCGTCGCATTGTGAAAAAAAGACCTAAAGCCATCAAATTTTGAATAACGTAGCACTCCACTCGAATATGAGAACCTGGAAGCCCGAATTTGTTTTATTGTCTAAAATATTTTATAAAAGTTTAACGAATTTTCCATTAAAAATTTCGACGATTTAAAAGCGAGCGGTGGCAACACTGCACGGTATAAAACCTTTTTATCTCCAGCGCGACAGACTGTCTATTGGAAATTTTAAAGATAGCTGTTTTTAAATATTTTCAGCCCAAAGTGACGTTAGATCAAATGCTCTCGAAACGTGCATCTGTCTATAAATGGTTGGGGGGGGGAAGCCCGTTTGGGCGTAATACAAAATTTCAGAACTTTCAGGTTTCCCCCTCCCCTCTTTCTTAATTTATTCCGTGAACTATTTTTCAGATATGCCAAGCATTCTTTTCTTCTAAAAACTTGTAGAGACATTAGGTTATTACGAAGCAGGAGAGGTGAAAAATGAGCAAAGCCTTCGCCGGGAATCGAACCACGGACCTCTCGGTTACGCGTCGAGCATGCAGACCACTACACCACGAAGGCATGGGAAGAAGGCGGGAGAAATACCTTATATACTCCCCCTTTTAAAGGGCGACTGGGGTTTTAGGGACCCAATCGCCAAATCGCGGTGATTTAATTTTATTACTGCATATCAATATACACTACACAATCAAAATGCAGCCTGAACAACTAGAATAAGATATGCCGAATACGATTACTTTATCATCTCATGCGCTCAAAAATACATGAAAGAAAACATTTACACAAAGCTGCATCTTGCTAAACGAGGATATCCTAATTTTCATACCAGAAATTGTTAATATTGCTCTAGAATTAAATAATTACCATGAAAACGTTGCGCTGCGCACCACTGCGGTAAGCAGAACGTGCCCTTAAAAAGGAGGTGGAAGGGGAGCGAGAAAAGGGGGGAAAAGAAAGAAAGAAAAAAGGAATGCTGCGTTGTGCAGGAATTAGCCGCGCGGTACGGAATTACAACTGTGCTATATACATTACCTATATCCTACCAATAATTTTAAAAGCTGATATTTTTCAGCTCTGCTCTCTTACCGAAAACAAAGAAACAAACAAATCCTATGGAATTTCATAAAAATTGCTGTTTAGCTGTATACGTGCACATCATATGGAAACTGCTAAGCGTAAGTAAGTTTCAGGGAGGGGTATTATATATACAGGGCGATTCGCTACGAGACCGACAAACTTACAGAGTGTGTAGGGGGAACAGAGACGACTCGGAATCACATAGGAATGCAGGGTCGCAAATGTCGTAGTTTCGAGCAATGGTGCAAAGAAACAGAGAAAAAGAACAGAAACAGCAACACATTAACGGGACAGAAAACATTGTATTGAAAGGTTGTACTATAAAAAGTGTTTGAAATTACGACCAGAAGTCGTTTGGCAGGCGGCGCTGCATGGAATTCATTACGTTCTGGAAGGTTCCTGGCATGTCACGTATCCTCCCGGCAGCTACAGATATTCGAGCGACGAGGTCTTCAACTGAAGGGACAAGCGTCTCGTACACAAAACTCTTTATGTGACTTCAGAAGAAGTCCATGCATGATAGGTCCAGTGTAGGTCCATGTGGTACCAGCATGGCAGGGCTCTTCCACATTACACGACTGACGTCCGTCGACACTTCGAGTAACTTTTGGACAGCGGTGGATAGGCTGTAGTGGCCTGTTCATTAGCATTGACCGAACCTATCATGCACGGACTTCCTCTTCTGGGTTCACACGAAGACTTTGGTGTCGAGAAGTCCGTTTCCTTCAGCTGAAGACTTTGTCGCTCGAATATAAGTAGCTGCGAGGAGAATACGTGACATGTCAGGAATCTTACAGAACGTAAGGAATTCCATGCAGCGCCGCTCTCAGGCCTTGCAGACGATTTCTGATCGCAATTTCAAACACTTCTTGCAGTACAAACTTTAAAAAAATGTTTTCTGCCTCATTAAAGTGTTGCTGTTTCTGTTCTTTTTCTCTGCTTCTTTGCACCATAGCTCCAACTATGGCATTTGCGGCCCTGCATTTAATATGTGATTCCAGAATTGTATCTGTATCCCCTATACACCCTGCAAGTTTGTTGGTCTGGTAGCGAATCACCCTGTATATATTTCAAGCTTCAAAATTATTCGCTCCTCAAAACAAGGAATAAGTGGTGGGTTACGCGGCCGAAGTGTTGTGACACCAGGATGCCTCCTAATCGAACCCTAATCGAACAAAATATGCATTTCGAATAGACTCTGCAAAATTAATTGAACTCAAGAATAAATAAATACGTAAATTATTATTATTGTTGTCGTTGTATTTTACACGTTATATTAAATTTTATAATAAAATTATTTTATCTTAAAATTTATAAATTTGATTAAATAGGTAAACTTTTTTTAACTAAAAGAGTAAGTGGTGGACGGATGGTGGAATCTGAGGAATTTGCGAGCGACAATGCTTCTTTTCATTGAAATAACTTCAACCGTGTCAACTGTCGATTTTGCAAAATTTATTTATCATATACAACGGAGTAAGACTTGATTTAATAGATAATATATGATATTTTTTAACTAATCATCGTACGCAAAGAAAATCCACTACAACACATTTCATGCTTTATACATCATGAAACATGACTTAAACAAAGAATACGAGCTTAAATTAGAAGAAAGAGGATACATGCTTTCAATGCACCATCAATTATTCCTAGAGGAATACGCGGATGGCAATATCCGAATTAAAAAAATAAATATATACCGCATCAGCTTTGTTTACCACGGTAAAAAAGGTATATAAAATAACAATTCACATAAATTGTATTTCAAGAAGCCATTGGAAATGCTGAAGAGTTTCGGAATATGTAATAAAGCAAAAAAACAATCAGAAGTGCAGATTTCTGTTTATCAGAGCTGCAACAATGGAACATTTGTCTCAATCGAAATGGCATATATTAAAACTTCAGACAGAATATTCTCACAGTAGAAATAAAATGCATAAAAGAAAAATTAAAAACATCAAAGAGTGACTTAACAATGAGAGTTAAAATATTGGCCGCAACGATACACATACAGGCAGCATGAAGAAAGTTTTGTAAAGACATACATATAATATTTATTTAAATAGTACTTACTACATGAACAACCAACGTTAATTTACAAAAAATTCAGCGGAAGTCCTAAACATAAATCCTCACGCTCTTAAATTACATACGTATCCGCTAAGCAAACCGCAAAGACGCATAGCTTTTCGCTAAAGCTAAGGATCCTGCACCTCGTAATACTTGAAAACGTGATTACACGAAATAATCGGTAACTCACGATCAGAGTGGCGCACGATGACTCTTATAGGCCACTGTTCGGACGGCAACTGAACTCTTTTATGGGTTTCTCAGGAAAATGATTCCAAAGATCTAGCCCACCCACTGTTGGCGTTAACAAGAGCAGAAATTTCCGAACTGGTTAGAGAAAAATATCTATGGTAGAAGGTCGTGAACACATACAGGTAAATATCTAAATTATTTATCAACAAAACTCTTAAATCAAAGATGTTTTCCTTCAACTAAGCAGCGCAAATCAGAATATTCAATAAATGGCACACGAGGAGGGGACAGATATAAAATATAAAAATCTAAAAGCTTACATTTCGCCCAAAGGGGCGTTTTTTTTTTACATTTGGTATGTCACCCTTATTTATTAAATATCATTTCCTCCGCACTTAAACCATAAAATTCAGTTCAACAGCAATATCGCAAAATAATTTTAAAATGAGCATATCTTTTGAATTTCCGATACACAGTCTCGCAAGCTAGAGACAAAACCCGTACAGTGTTGCCATTGTTCGCTTTGAAATCGTTCAGTTTGTTAGTCAAAAATTCGTTAAAGGTTTACAAAATTCGAAATAGATAATAAAATAAATTCCAAATTTGGGCTTCCAAATGCCCATATTCGGGTGGAAACGTACGTTATTCAAAATTGGATGGTTCTAAGTACCGTTGTTTTATCACAATGCGAGAAAAATACATACATTTATGCAGATTCTTCATTATTTAATTTCTTTAAATATAATACAGGGCTAATATTTGGTGGCTGGCAACTATCTGAAAACTGCACCGACATTCATAGTGAACCATCGCGAAATGCAAAAACGAATTGATAGTCCTTGTGGGCAAATTGCCCCTTTGGACTAATCAGTATATAGAAAGTATCTAGATATATGATGTTTTGGTAACTTTAGTTAATCCAATAAATAACTGGTGTGTAATTGTTCAATCCTTTAAAACTTCACAATAACTTAAATGTAAGGAATTGGAACAAAATTAAGAGTATGTGGAGTGGTTCATTAATTTTGTAAAGATTTTAAAAAGTTATGAAAATAAAACAAATGGATACAATACATTGTTGTCTGCATGAAAATTTATCAAAAGAAGGGAGATATTTTGGGAGAGTATAAATATTTAGTTCATTTTCTCGATGATAGAAGAGATGTAAGGAAACTCATTACATATCACAAAAACGATTGTCCAAATTATCTATCAGAATAAGAAACTGCAACGTAATTTTTTCCTCCTTACCGCGTATTCCGTGGTGTAACTGGAAGCAAGTCCGACTAGTATTGGCGTGTCTGGAATTCAAAGTCCGGCGAGGGCATTTTTCATGCTTTTTTTCTTCGAAAAGCCTAGTGGTGGCCGAACTTTAAATGGTGGACGAGAATTCGTTACCACCAGTATTTGGCGATTGAGATCCCCGCCCGTAAAGTCCCCCTTAGTAAGATATTTTCTCTTTATTTACCGCGCGACTTCGTGATGTAATTAGAAGCAAGTCCGACTGGCATTGCGAGCTCCAAAGTTCGAATCCTGGCATAAGCATGTACATTTTTTATTCGACAAACTTTAGTGACTGAACAAATATTCGATTTAATTTCCATTATTATTTTGAATGCAAGCTTTAATGACTAAATGAACAAACAGCACTCCCTAGCAGTGAAAAGTTGAACTAAACATCCCTCTAGCTATTCATTATCGTGAAAACATTAATTTGCTTGAATTTTATATATGTTACTGAAATCTTCACGAAATTTTCGATCAATTTGTATTTGGTGTTTGTTCTTAAAATTTAGGAATTAATGATAACTAATTGTGAATGATATTATACGCTTTTACTACGAAAGCATTTTAAATAATATTTCTGAAGAAATACTCACCAGCTGAAACAACCAAAATTTTACCCTTAACGATTTAAAATAAAAATATTACTATTATTTATTATTTCTACTAAGCCTTGTGCACTTACGTGGAGGCAAACACTTTCGTAACTGGGCAAATAGGCTTCAGCAGCTAAGTGTTACCCTCAAGTCGTGACCTTATTTGGCATCGCGAATGTTTATTCAGGGATAGTTTATTTATTTATTACAAATTCCCAGAAGATTGGCTATGACACCATTAGATTTCTAGCCTTCCAATATTTCTGAACTTTACAGTTTAAAAATACAAGTGCAGAGCGCGAGTTAAGATTAGTAGCATAAAAAATTTGATGTTGTCCGCACAGAGGACATAAGGGACAGTCACAAACCCCAAGCCAATACAAGTATGCACGCAAACAGTCATGGCCTGTAGTACGCCGGAAAAGTCCACAGCTGCACTTATAGGAAAATCTAGAATCAACTGTATTCCTCAAGCAGTGAGGCCCATAACTTACCGGCAGAGTCACACAGTGCTTTCTGCTTTATCCTGAAGGCATATCTACTTTTTATCAGGAGTATGACTGAAATGAGACGCTTTTCAAAGGTCTCAGGAGTACCCTTGCACCCTTTCTGGCCCAAAAGTGGCCGCCTCGTTCTCATGAATCCCGCAGAAAACTGGGATCCACGGGAAAGAAACAGAGATTGACGTTGTGAGCTCTCTGCACTCCAATACATGGGTATTGTCTATTTGCAAGAGATTCAAAAGCAGACAGAGAATCTGACAAGATAACCGTTCTGCAGAATGACGTTTGGCGGATTGCCGGTTGCTTTAATGCGATATAAATAGCTCAGATTTCGCCATGGTAATGGGTGGAATGAGCACCAACTGGTGCATAGCATGAAAAAAGATTACAACACACACCGGCTCTCGCTCCGTCTTTATCGTTAAATATTGATTCATCTGTGTAGACATGTAACCACGTGTCTCTAGGATATTTGTTTTCAGTGGTAGTTAGAGCAATGGCATGAAGCTGTTGTTCGTACATATGACTCTTATTAATCTGCATATCCAGCTTCAGACACACCGAGATCTTTCCATATCCCAAAGGGAAAACAGACCTACAGAGAAGTTGAGGACTGAGGTGGACATTCATGTCAGTGGCTGCAGAATAAGCATATTGTATACACCCTTTTTGAGTTTTAAGATTTCTCTCTGCGTTGGTATCGTAATCACTCCAAATGTATTGTTGGGCAGGCAAATCAGCTTTTAGAACAAGGACTGCATCTCTTTCAATTATATTTTTTATTTTAGGGTTCTGAGTTAAACACTGCATTGCTAGAATAGGAATGGTTCTTACAGCGCCCATAATAATACGGAGGACTTGGTTTTGCACAGTTTCTTCAAGTTTTTGAATAGAAGTAGCAGAGGCCAGAACTTCATTACAATAACTGAAGATTGGCTGAATGAAAAGCTTGAAGGTGGTATTCAAAGTGTCTCGGCTGCAACCCTATTTGCAACCAGCCAACCTTTTAAGAACAGAAAGTCTTAATAATTTTTCCACATACGTAATCAATAGGCCTGTTCCAACTCAGATTCACGAATGCATCTTAATTACTTCGTGCTTTCTGCTCTTTGAATTGCCGTACCCTGGAATTGAAGTTTAGGTAAAAAAGGACGCCTATTTAGGGTATTCATGGATAGTCAAAATTTTTTATTGCTATTGTTTATTTTTTGCTTATCTATAATCCTACATTTTTTTTAGCTACGTAAAATTTTTTCTCATTTTTAGGTGCTAAATATTAGGTTACGAAAATATTTGTTTCACAGAGTTACTACTTTTAGTTACAGCTAAATCGTACCAACGTTGAAGAAATCACGCAAAAGAAAGAATTCTTACAGCTTAGAAGCAACAAGATGCCAGTGATGGTCATTCCATCTTTACATGCACATAATTAGCTTGATGTTTTTAATACTCTCTAGGGAAAGGGAAACAATCTTAACCACGAATGGTTGAATAAACGGGATGGAAATAAGGAAAATAACATGTGTCAATGATACATATCAATTTCTAGAACGGAGTGACAAGGTCGTGGCTATGAGATACCAGAGTTGCTGTTCTCTGAACTACAGCTCAGTTGACCAACAATGAACATTCCAAACATACAATATGGTATCTGTACAAGTAAAGAAAAGAAAAATAATTAATGATAATTTTAAAGAACACAATATTTTAGGAGCATAATTTAGGATTTTATAGCATGTTGGAATAATCAAATGTTAGACAATCGGAATGCTATTGCAGTCAATATGAGCTCCTTCAAAAAACAAAACGTGTTTGGATAATTGGAAATCTTAAGTTGCCTTTCGGAGTAAACCATAAGCAACCAATGACTAACCAAAGGAAAGGATATCTGCTGTTAGTAATATGGCATTCTTACGTGTGTTACTACAGCTAATAATGTACGAATAATTCTGTCCATCTATTCACTTCAGTGAATTAGATAATTACTTAAGCTATGGTCATTCAACAGAAACAATACGTTTTATTCTAATTAGTTCTCGCGCAGAAGGCAATCAAGCATATACAATGGATTGCTTTTGTGTTTCGAATCCATTTATACAATTGATGACCGAACAAATGCGCGCAACAAAGGTCGCCCAGGTTGAAATTTCCTCCTCGAGTTCTTTTTCTTGTTTACCCGTCACATCCAATCATCTGGTTCTCTTACTTTAATCAAGATATACGGCTCACGTTTCTTAACGGCCGAGGTGCTCCCAGCAACTTACAGCAAGTATACACAACGGTAGGTTAAATGAAAAATTAATTATTATCAGGTGGACTTACCACGAGTCACGCTTCGAAATTTTAATCATTGCAAATACCGCTGCGTGATTAGTAGTCACGTAAGTGAAAAATTGTTACCACGTTACCATTTCGTGCAACATCCGCGTCTCCATGTTCGAATAATATTGTAAGCAAAATTTGTATTGAAAGAGGATTTATTAAAATGTATGTTTTACGAGACAACCGCATCTAATATTACTTTCAAACAGTTACAAACACATATAAGATAACAATAAAAACTTATTATATGACATGTAAGAAAACAACAAAAATCTGAAAGCTTTTAAGTTTTATATTACGCCCAAACGGACGTTTTTTTCTGTGTTACCTTTATTTATTAAATATCATGTTCTTCGCACTTAATCCATAAAATTCTGATCAACAGCAATATCGCAAAATAATTTTTAAATCAGCATATCTTTAGAATTTCTGATGTACAGTCTCGCGCGCTGGAGACAATTCTCCCACCCCCCGCACAGTGTTGTCATTGCTCGCTTTGAAATCGTTGAGTTTCTTAATCAAAAATTCGTTAAAGTGTTACAAAATATGAAATCGATAATAAAACAAATTCCAAATTTGGGCATCTATGTGCATCTGGAAGGAGGACGATTACGTTATTGAAAATTGGATGGCTCTAGGTACCATTGTTTTTTTCAAATGCGAGAAACATGCATACATTTATGCACATTCTTCATTATTTAATTTCTTTAATTATAACACAGGACTCTAATATCTGGTGGCAACAATTTGAAAAGTGAAACGTTCTTTTATAGTGGATGACGCGAAATTCCGAAACGAAATTAATAGCCCTTCTGGGCAAATTGCTCCTTTGAGCTCACTACGGCTTTGGGCTCGCTAATTGCTCAATACAGCTAAATTTCATGAATCTGACCTGGTCTCATAGCATTTCTCTCTTTTGATTTAAAAAAAAAAATGACAATTTTTAAGGCTATCCCTGGAAGCCCTAGGAGCAGGCCCTGTTACTTTTGCAACAAGAACGAAGGCCCTGTTACTTTTACGACAAGAAAGAAGGCCCTGTTTCTTTTACTACAAGAAAGAAGTGCAAAAATTGCAGTTTATCAACTGGAAACGTTGCCAGCCCGCAAATCATAATATCTATAAACCTAAGTTCTTTTAGCTGACAGAATATCAGTCAGTATATAATAACTGCCACATTCCACTGTAATCATAGGTATAAACTAGGATGGAAGATTTGCCAAAATATTTTATTTCCAATATCACATTAATCTACGAATAAATGTTTACCATCTATCCTTAATTTAAAAAAAAAAAAAAAGTTTTCTTGACTGGATGTTTCACACTTCAAAGATGTTTATCTCATCTTCGATTTATATTTTAAAATTTCTTCTTCAAACTTTTTAACAATATATTTAAATTTTGTAAAATATTGTACAGTTGCTGATATTTGTCAGGTTCTTTACATTATCATTTACTACTTCATTGCATTTAATTTCCTCTCCTCGATTAGTAGCCACGGTTGAATTTAACATTTTATGAATTTTCAAAAGCATTCGGCATAGCGGTACATTTTGATACACTAGTGGTATATTTCAGTTCTGCAATAATACGCAGCCTATTCATTGGTATTATTTTTATTTTTATTCGTTAACTACGAGGATTAAATTGAAAAGGAAATCTGGTTTTTGCTTTCCTTAGAATTGCATCTATTTTTTCTTATAATTGTCGCCATTCTGAGTCCTTCCATTCATCATTTACTTGCGCAAATTCATCATTCTGATTCTTTTCCTCTGAATGAAAGACAGCAACTAAATCAAATACTGTAAAATTACGTTATACTTAGTATGTCTATTTCAAATTATTTATTTCCCTTCATCTAGAGCAGTTTTATCCGTATTAAAAAATAGATTAATTCAAAAGGTAAGTTTCCCCATTTCTCATTTCTTTTTCTATATAATACATATATATATATTTGCTTATTCGGTGTTATGTGAAAAGATTACATTCAATTTCACTCCCTCAGTAGAATTTTAAAAGAAAATTTAATATCCCCTCCTCTTCAGATACAACTAACGATAAAACCCTAAGCACACCTTAACTTCAAAATTAAGCACCGCAGACAGAGCCTTAGGCTATGAACAACGGCCACATTAATGGTCGCCCATTTCTAAACAGTAGAAGCTCAGAAACTCTGAAATACGAGGCTTTCAAATTGGACGTAGCATGTGACATATGCAATGGTTATGTCACGCGGCTGTTAATTTAATAATTTCGTAACGCAGAGCTTGACTCAGACAGCATTCTTGAATGTCAGTAAAAAATTTTCCTCAGAAATATGAAAATATTCCTCGCTTCCCGAGTGCATCATCACCGTGCACAAAATATCAAGAGAAAACCCCTCAAGGTCGTTTTCCCAGACCACACTTCCTCGTCCTTTGTCTAGGTTGAGAGTTTGCTTCGAAGGACTCTCAGCACCTGTCACGCGTTTCTTTTTACACTCGGCAGAAGTCCCCCCATCTTAGCTAATATTTTCTCTTCCCCTTCCCTTCTGAACCCGCAAAGCAACAATCGCATACAGTGAAGGATAAAAGAAAGAATATACAATGATGAAAGCGAGGACATATGTGTATGAGAAAAAACTTATTTTACTTGAATCTCTTAAACTAGGTATGTTCGGTAATCAAAATCTTTTTAAAAAAATCTATCTTAATCTATTCTATTAAAATCAGAGCGCGTCTTTCTGTTCGTTGGTTGGTTTGTTTTTGGCATAATCTCCTCCGGAACGACGGGTAGTTGAGTTTCGAGAGATTCGTGGGAAGCCATTTCGACCATTCGAAGTACGACTTTAATCAGCCGAGATATTAATTAAAAACTTTGAAAACGCTAATTTTCGAGCTCACTTTTCCCAGTGGCAACAGTCTAAAATCTCCTTTATTTCGAAAAGTGTTTCCGCTGCTCGCTTTCAAATCGTAGAGCTTGTTAATAAAAAATTTATAAGTTTTACAAACTGTGAAATAAGAATAGCATTGCCACACATTAAATATATTATTATTATATAAGGTTATATTCTGACGTTGAAGAAAGCACGCGATTGCACGTGACGTTATTATATGTCGAAAATTTTTCGTTAATGTCAGTGTTTTAAATAAATAACTGCTGTTGCCAACTTTTTTTTGTTTTAGGTTAGGATAACCGGCACGGTGTGTTATTGCTGCGTTATTCTTTTATTGATATTGAGAAAAAGTTGTTTTATTACATTAAATTTAAATCACGATGTATATGGGTTAACCTCAGGTGTCAAAAGTTTGTTTCCTGATTTGGTAGCAAAAATTATTTACGAATTGGTTGTTGCTTGGAAAGAATGAACTGATTTTATTCATACTGAAATATTTTTACTCACTTTCTTTTCAGGTAAACCACAGAACGTACAAGCTTTGTTTTTTTTTTTTTTTTTTTTTGGCCTCAGCCCACTTGTATGTATTTAAAATACGCAACAAATTGCCTCAACGATTATAAAAAGCGGAAAACCTGTATTATGCATTTTATTGAAATTTTCCTATCGTCGAAAGTGCTTTCCGATACGAAGTAAAAGTACTAAATAATTACCGTTTAAAAATAAAACGGAAGTCTCAAACAAATATAAATTTTAAAAAAAGTAACAACCAAGCGACAGGTCTTTCAAACCGGAAGTGAAATATATTGGGTTGTTTCTTTCCTCTTTACTCCCAAAACTTTTCGGTGAAAAATACCACTAGTAAGTTTTCTTTTCTTATTTTTACAATATCTGCTCACATTTGAAACTGCATATACACAAAAGTATTTGTCTAGCAAACAACGTAACAGTAAATAAAAATTTCCGTTTTTGTAACGCTTAAGAATAATGGGGGGGGAACTACTTTTTGTTGAACAAACACTTTCAGCTCTTGCTCATCAGTTATAACCTCACAAGCAATTTCGGGTACAAAGAAAATCATCGCTATCTCAAAATGGATAAAAGCTAGACACCAAAAAATTTTACGTTCATTTATTTATACAATATCGTAATTTCTACTTTTATACTCAACGTATAATTTAGAGATCATCTAATTCTTCTGCGTTGTATCAGATTAAAGGTAAAGCGCGCCCAAATCGCAGAATATCTCTTAGTTACATAGCAAAAATTCCATGTGAGTAAAATTCTTTTTAATAAAATATTTCCCTCCCCTCCCCGCTTCTATGACAGAATGAGTAGTTTTCCTTTTTGGTATACCTGGTGAGAACAACATGCAAAATACAGAAACAGAGTTAACCATCCGACAAAAGAGTGAACTGTTAAATGAAATCTAACACAGAAACCGAGCGAAGAATTTTAAAGATGACGTATTTTAAGCCTCCATCTTTCACTTACCGATAGCATGTATCTGTACCAGTCACTGTAAATATTTTCAGTTACCTATAGCATATATCTGTACCAGTCACTGTAAATAAACTGATCCAAACATCTTTAAAATTTTACATGTAAAAGAAGTTTACAGAAATGTATTGAAAGAATTAAATACCACCGCTTACATACTTTTCTTTCTGCAAAGCATTTGTAACGCTGCCACTATAATTAACAATTTTATACATACACTGATGTGCAAAAATTAAGGATGAGACGGTTTTTTCAATATAACTTTGTACAAAAGCTTTCCAAATCAACACATTTAATACCGTAAGATCCCCAATACGTAAGGACATGAGTAATGTAAGCAACACTTACTAAAAGAGAAATCAGAGGGATAAAAAGAAGCTTTATTGAAAAAGTAGCATGGAGCGCAATGCGACTGAAGGCCGAAACATCCCTGTGATGGGTGTCCAGCAAGAAACATCCGGTCTTTAATAGGGGATATGATCTCCCCTGACTGCTAGGCAGGTTTCACATCATTTGTGCATGCTGGATATGTGGTTGTTAATGAGCTGTTGAGACACTGCTGCTCGTTCCTCTTGTAGCACCAATCGCAGTTTCGGAATCGTTACTGGCGATAAGTTACGTGCTGCCACGGGTCTCCCTAGTAAGTTCCGTACATGCTTGACGGGATTTAGATCCAGAGACCTTGCCGACCAATCCATGTGTTCAATATCTTCACTCTCCAACAGCTCTTCGACAGTAACTGTGCGATGAGGTGGAGCGTTGTCGTCCATGAAGAGGAACTGAGGACCCATAGCCCTTGTGAAAAGACGCATGTAAGGAAGAAGAACCTCGTTACAATAGCAGTCCCAGGTGACGAACCTCCTTGGGAGATATGAAGGTCGGTCCGGCTACCAAGCATTATGTCTGCTCGAACGAGAACTCCGCGACCTCCAAAACAGTCCCTTTTGATGATGTTGAAGGGGTTATTGCGTGTTCCCCGCTCTGTCCAGATGTGTATGTGTCTAGAATCGCAACTCAGACTAAATCTGCTCTCATCTGTAAAGAGTACTCGTCCCCATTCATTGTCTCTCCAATTCCGGTGTTCCCGGCACCACAGAGAACGCCTTCTCCGATGGGCAGGCGTTAGAGGTACACACCGTACAGGGCGTCGTGCAAACAGACCACCACCGTGCAGTCTTCTGGCCACGGTAAAACGCGATATCGGTCGTCCAGTTGCCTGTGTCGTGTGTCTAGCGATTTCTCCCGCTGTCTGCCGCCTGTTTCTTCTGGCCTGTAAGGCAATATACCGGTCATCTGCGGGTGTGGTTCCTCGTGGACGACCACTACTAAACCCCCGGATAGCTGTTCCTGTAGTTTGAAATTGTCTCCAAAGTCGTGAAACGATGCTGTCAGAAATTCCGAACTCTGCAGCCACACTTGTCACACTGCGGCCTTCCTCCAACTTCTCAATGATTCGACCTCGGGTAAAAGCATCCAGATGTCGTCTAATAGATTGATTATTCGCCATTTCTCGCTGAGGCAGCAATTCGGTGTGATTTTAACTGCTATACGGCGTACAATCTCTTTGCCAGAAATACTGGTCTTACACCAACAACATGCCTTATACTACTCAGACACTCCCCCATTACGTCTACCTGCATATCTGCGCATGTGCTACCGTACATCACCTTACTTAATCTCCCGATTGGTCTTTCTGTCCGCTCTGCCTCTTCGTTCAGCTGATATGCTAATTTTTCGACTTCGTCCTTAATTTTTGCACACCAGTGTATTTTGAGGATGTAGGTCTTTAGATAATTTTAGGCCAAACATATTTTGTCTTGCTTATTAGATTTGCTCCTTTTAAATGCTGAAAGTTCCCAAAGCAAGTATTTAAAGCTTATTAAACGTTAAGCTATTTGCTTCCTTAATTTAGAAACAACAAAAATCAGTGTTATATTTTTAAATTTTCAAAGGACTAATTTCGATGGTTTTACCGACCCATCACCATCAGCTGCAAAAGCGCAAATGAACGAGATAAGATATAATGATTAGATAAGATAAGAAAGCCTAGACAGGAGACAAGCTACTGGCGCCATCTGTTGATGAAACCAGAACTAAAACATAATTTCTTTAAAGGCTGAAGACAAAGATGGATTGGAATTATTGTCGTTAACTAGAACAGAAAGATTTTTTTGAATGTTAAATGCCTCTAGAAAATCAGTTCACCAATGGAAGATGTTTTTTGAATAATTTTGGCAGCAGAAAAATCGAAAATGTGATTTTCGGACCAACAATGTTGGGCAACAGAAGACATCTGCGTTTCCTTTTTTCTAACATATGCCTCATGTTCCTTAAGGGTAAATTTTAAGGCTCTCTTAGTTTGGCCAATGTAAATTAAACCGCACTGCCAAGGAATCCTGTAAATACTCCAGGAATTCATATCCGGCATGGGGTCCTTGAATATGGAACTCGGAATTTTATTGGTGGGAAAATAAACACTATAAATAAACAATAATTCATCAATAGATGGCGCGAGTAGCTTGGCTCCTGTCCATGCTTTTTTTATCTTATCTAATCATTATGTCTTATCTCGTTCATTTTTGCTTTTGCAGCTGAGGTTGCTGGTTCGGCAAAACCATCGAAACTAGTCCTGTAAAAGTTTGAAAATATAACGCTGATTTTTGTTGTTTGACTTCTAAATTAATGTTTGTTCGGTGTGTTATTCTATTTTAATTATTTGCTTCCTATTAAACTGAGCAGTGATTCTAATAAAGAGAATATTTTAACCTCTAGTCAGATATCCCTATCCTTTGCTTAAATTCGATACAATCGAGAGAAAAGTGATTCTGCCATGATGCTTTGATAAATGCCCGGCCTCAAACGTATTTATAATAAATTACATTTAGCCATCAATTTTATAATAATTGTCGCCACTTTCAGAATGGACAGATAAATGGCAATCTCAGATAACTTCATGAGGCCACTGGGATTTTTCGTCGTCCTAGGAACTTCAATAGAGACGATGGATTGCAGAAAATTTTAAGACGGAGGAAATAAATGGGAGAAAGTTTAATTTGAGAATCTACGAGGGCTGAACACGCTTCAGTGGAGAAATGGCATTCGAAGTCTACGCGAAAATCACTGATCTGTATTAAATTTCTAGTGAAAATTACAGTACAGACAGCATATATAAGAAGATAGAAAATGCTATTTTCTTAGGAATTTGAGAATGAAACTAGCTTTTTACTATCTTCTAATTGAGATGGAAGTTTACTGTAAATGAGGGTATATAATGTTTTTACATACAGCCAATCTGAACCTGAACAACCGCATGCAATAATGCAGCAAGCTTTTCATTCTGGTCCAAACCATTGACGTAGTTAAGAAGTACTAAAAATCTTCTTTAACCTTATTTTTTTTTTTTTTTTCAAATGCACAGGTGTTATTTATTTTTACTTAACTATTTATAATCAAAAGTTACTAGATAGAAGTCATGCCCCTTGTTAGAAGGCATTCCCACAAGACTGCGATTTTAAACCTTCAAACTTCCACTATACATATTAACGCCCCCCCCCCCAAAAAAAACTGAAAGATTTCTGATTTTTACGGTCGCTCGAAAAGGTTTTATCCGGTTTTTTACATTCTCGCTGAGCTCACTGTCTGCTTTTACACTCAATCCTATATCTTTTTCTGTGTGTGTGTCCTTTTAACTTTATTAAGCATTATTTTTTTTTACACTTAAGATATATACAATTCAACAAATTTACAAAAATTTAAAAAATACCATAGCAGTATACGTTTAGAATTCCCGATGTAGCTTTAATTGTTGGCACACATTTTTCTGCATTTTTTCAGAGCCTTTTCTCAGTTCATCATAAAAATGTTCAGTTTTCTTACTAAGATGGCTTTACAAAATATTTTTTGTCTTTTTATTATTAACGTTTTGTGTGTTTACTTTTATTTGTTAAATATCACGATCTTGGCGCTTACACCAGATAAATTCAATTCAACAGCAAAATCACAAAATATTTAAAAACGGCATATCTTTAGAATTACCGATAGATAGCCTCTCGCTCCTGAAGATAGAAATGTTTTTTTTTCCTCCAGTGTTACCACTGCTCACTTTGAAATCGTTGAGTTTGATAATCAAAAATTCGTTAAAGTTTTACAAAATATGAAATAGATGATAAAGCAAATTCGAAACTCAAAATCTGAACCTTTAGGTATCCATGTTCCGGCGGAGGACTACGTTATTGCAAATTTGATTTTAAATATAGTTTCTCGTATTGTGAAAAAACACGTACCGTTGTTTTTTCACAATGCAAGAAACATGCATACATTCACGCAGATTCTTCATTATGTAAGTTCTTTAAATATAATACAGGGCGATACTGCACTGGAAATATAACAGCTTCAATTTAACACGCAAATGAAAATTGTAACGTAAATAGCCATGCAATGTACCCCCAACTCGAGGCCAAAAAAACTTCAGTTAAGTTTTCTTTACCACCCATTATCTGGATACATAAATATTACTTTAATAAAAGGGATTTCCCATTATCAACTAAAATCTGCTTATTTTTCTTTTGGGTGGTGGAGGGACTTTCTTTCTTCTTCACTAATAAAGCTTTAGAAGTATTTTGAAAAAAAAAAAAAAGTAATAACTAAAACTAAACTAACCTGTTACAGTATAAATCTCTAGATCAGATGTGTAAGCATCTGTTTCAGACTTACGTATCACGAAAAATAAAAATAAGAGGTAATTAAAATTAAGCGATATAATATTTTTAGGTACAAATGCCTTAAAATACCCATAAGCAGCTATTAAAGGTAACGCTTTTAACTTTAAAATACTTTTCTAAAAACAAAATCCACCCTATTTTGTGAAATTTAATATTTAAAAAATACGGTAAGAGAAATTTATATCACTTATCCCTTAGTTGTTTTTTAAAAAAAATCATATTTGCTTTTTATTACAACTATTTTTTAATACGTTATTTAGACCATTTAATGACCTTCCTTGACTTTTCTGATTATTCGGATTAATCTATAATAATAAAAGCAAGTGTAATGTGTCTGTCTGTCTGTCTGCCTGTCTGTCCATTTGTCTGACCGAGCTCTCCAGCCAAATCTATCGCACGCAGGGACCTGGAATTTTTTACGCGGAAGCACAAAGGGGCTGGCCACCAGACCTCGAAGCCCGATTTTCGATTTTTGAATTAGAAAAATTTTAAAAAAATTATTTTTTATAAAGTTTTTGTTCTTCAGTTTTTGTTTCTTAATTTGCATTATTGTGTTGCTATTATTGTGATTTGTTGCTATCATTTATTTTCAACTTATTAAATCGATTTATAACAATTCCACCATCATGACCGGACATGCTGCAGGCGAAGATGTGTTTATTTCAAGAATTCCTATAATCCCTTCCGATCTCCCGTTTCAGTTTAAGCGTCTACAATTCCCTGTTCGTTTGAGTTTCGCGATGAGCATTAATAAGGCACAAGGACAATCTCTCAAAGTTGTAGGGCTCGACCTCCGTAAGCCGTGTTTCTCCCATGGTCAACTGTACGTGGGTTGTTCAAGAGTTGGTAATGCCGATAATCTACACATCTTAGCTCCGAATGGAAGAACATTAAATATAGTTTATCCCGAGGCTCTCTAACGAAAAGGACAATCTAAAGAAAAATTATTGCCACTCTCCACTCTCCCAAACTAACTCTGACTGTCATGCTTTAAATGATGATGTTATTGTTTAGTGCTCTCTTGAGAGCATGAGCAATAATCCGAATGGTGCTGCTTCCCAGTGCTGCAGTACCAACAGACATTAATCGGTCAGGGGCCCTTGCGACCCCAGCCCGAGCTCCACAAACATACACAAACACTCTCCTCTTCTAATTCATTGTCATCTAAGTTTAACTTACACTTAAATTAAAAATTTAATTGGTTCTCAACTCCAAATTTCCTGTAAGCAGGATGTTTTATTTCATCCATGTTTTCGTTACTTTTTATTTTTTCTGTACTGTACTCTCTATCTTTCCCTTTCAACTCTTTCCTATCTTTGATTTTGAATTTTTTATGTTTTACTTTTCTTTAAACTTCAGACCAATGATTATAACCACATGACTACGGTTTCCTAGCATGTGCTAATATGAGGTCTGTTCTCATTTAAACTAATTTTTTAACAGATGGCTCATGGTTAGGATATATTGTTCCTTTTTATCGACGGGGAATGTTGTGTGTGTGGGGAGGGGGAAAAGAGAGAGACAGTCTACATGTCCTACACTACTATTCCTGCGCTATTCACTTATCTGCATTTTCTAAATGCACGGGCAACGCCGGGCGGGTACAGCTAGTACGATAATAAAAATATTCTCTTCTGATTTCATATTGATCAAATTATCATCAAATAAAAACTTTTTCTTCCGTTTTCATACTTCTCATTGTTTCTTATGTCATCTGATATTATTTAAACTTTTAATTTGTATCAAAATATTTCATTTAAACCATTTCGAATCTCCGCTGCATTGCACTTAATTCCTAACTTTACATAATACCCAAGCAAACTAAATTAAACACCTAAAATTAAGTAACGGCTCTAATTTGATAAAACAAAGACAGCAAATGTCGGGTCGTTAACACTGCTAGAGATGTCGGGCATCTGATATCCTTGCTCATTAAAAACACACAAGTAATAACGAGAAACATTAATTAGACAAGCATGCTATATTGTTGATCCAACATCAGTCCGTCGCCAACTGCTGTCCCATCACTCTCACGTCTTCAGTTGGATAAAGGCTTTGACCTCACAGTACAGCTCAAGCGGATCAGCAAGAAACGACAACAAAACGATGAAAGACAAGCTCCACAACCAAATACCAATGCCGCATTTCTATTAACAATGTTAGCACCAAGCGGCACTCAACTACGGAAAAGAACAAAACGCCAAGTCAGACAACAGAACATAAGAGGTATTAATAGCCGGGTCCGAAAGGCTTCCTCCGGAAGCACTGCCGCACTGGAACGCCCTCATTTCGGATGTTGCACTCGACAAAAGGGTGCAGAAGTGTGTGTGGGGGAGAAGTAAAAAAAAGAATAGCACCCAGGGCAAGACCCGCTTAAACAGCGACTTTATGCATAGGGTGAGGGAAGGAATTGAGCAATTACAAATAAATAAACAGACTATAAACTAAAGCTCTATTTCAAGAGATCTCTAGCCCACTTTAAGACTGCTTCTAACCCACTTTAAGACATATTTAGGCTAGCCTATCAAGAACGGATGTAGAGAAAATCAACATTCCATTTTAATAAATGCGGTGAGAACGGAATGGATGCTCATGTTTTCTATACTAAGCTATTAAGTGGAATGATTTTAAATTCTAATCAAGAAACAAGCAATGGATGCTCATGTTTTCTATACTAAGCTATTAAGTGGAATGATTTTAAATTCTAATCAAGAAACAAGCAATGGATGCTCATGTTTTCTATACTAAGCTATTAAGTGGAATGATTTTAAATTCTAATCAAGAAACAAGCAACGGATGCTCATGTTTTCTATACTAAGCTATTAAGTGGAATGATTTTAAATTCTAATTAAGTGAAATGATTTTAAATTCTAATCAAGAAACAAGCAATGGACGCTCATGTTTTCTATACTAAGCTATTAAGTGGAATGATTTTAAATTCTAATCAAGAAACAAGCAATGGATGCTCATGTTTTCTATACTAAGCTATTAAGTGGAATGATTTTAAATTCTAATCAAGAAACAAGCAACGGATGCTCATGTTTTCTATACTAAGCTATTAAGTGGAATGATTTTAAATTCTAATCAAGAAACAAGCAATGGACGCTCATGTTTTCTATACTAAGCTATTAAGTGGAATGATTTTAAATTCTAATCAAGAAACAAGCAACGGACGCTCATGTTTTCTATACTAAGCTATTAAGTGGAATGATTTTAAATTCTAATTAAGTGGAATGATTTTAAATTCTAATTAAGTGGAATGATTTTAAATTCTAATCAAGAAACAAGCAATGGACGCTCATGTTTTCTATACTAAGCTATTAAGTGGAATGATTTTAAATTCTAATCAAGAAACAAGCAATGGATGCTCATGTTTTCTATACTAAGCTATTAAGTGGAATATTTTAAATTCTAAGCAAGAAACAAGCAACAGTATTTGGATCCTCATATGGCAGGGGTACCCAACCCTATGCCCGTGCGCACCATGTCGGCTACCGATCGTTTAACGTGTGTCCGCCGCTGTGAGATCACATTAAGAACGTTTTAGTTTTCAATAAAATTCCATGCGAAAGTTTTCACATTTTTGCGTCCAAAGCAGATACCAGCACAAAGCGAAATGCGACCGATATTCACTTTGAAAAGGTAAATGGTGCCCGCCGTCCAACAGATATTCTAGAATGTGCTCTCACGGACAAAAAGGTTGGGGACCCCTCTCATACGGCTTTAAAGAAGACTTCACATCTTGGGAGAAAGGCCATACATAGTATTCAAGATAACAGACCGAAATTGTGCGAAGTTTTCCCAAAGTGGATTCAAATCTAAATAAATATTGAATTATTCTTTTGTCTAAAATCAATCAGCCGTTTTACTGAGATCGAATTTATGTCAAATCGCGTATAGGGGAGAGTTCGATATCAACTGCGAATGATTTACTTTTTTCCTTTAGGCTTTTATATAAAAATAATAATTACTATAATAAAAGACTAACGCCAAAAGCAGTTTACAGCTCCATTTTTACGATACTAAATGAAAACGTGCAAGACCAGCAGTCACAATGCAGAGACATTAGGATATTTTTTGAAAGCAGGAGAGATGAAAAATATGCAATGCCCTCGCCGGGACTCGAAACACGAACCCCTCGAATACGCGCCAAGTGTGCTGACTACTACACCACGAAGGCATGCCAAGAAGGCGGGAGAAATACCTTATAACAAAAGGATTGATGTTACGAGTTTACATAAAAAGATGTTGTTAAGATGCTTTTTGCCATAGATTTCAGATGCATACTATCTGTTGCTTATTTAGAAATTATGTGAACTTCATCAGGATGATTGCTATAACAAAAACGTATACAAACTGGAATATTCGCCTACAGTCAACTAAGAATTTTGTAAATACTCATGAACTGGAAGTAGAGAATTGTTAATTTTCATCACATATCCTTCCAACCTTATCTAGGGAACTTTGGTTTAAATAGCTTAAAAACGATAATTATCATAAAAATAAAAAGGTATTACTTTTCTGTTACGAACGAAAGTTATTTACATTAATGCTTTTTTAAGAAAGTAAGTTTAAATGGAAAACTATTTAACTTCAACATTCTACATAACTTTAATTTCGAAAATGGTGCATCCAAAATTGATTTATCCCCTCTAGTTTTGAGCTTCCTCAAGATTAATTTGGTGGAAAAATGTAAACCGTACTGGAAATGGATAGACCCCAGGATTAATTCGAATACTGTTCTACTGTATTTCCTTATCTTTAGAATCCAACAAGTTTAGTTTCATCAGAGATAATTACGAGCTGAAACTATTCTACGTAATAACATTCTTACTCTGCAAGAATACACAAAAGAATACACATAATTTCGGGCATAAATGAATACTTATATAAACCTGTAATATCATTTTCATATACACTCACGTTTGTGAAAATTGCAACACCATGAAGGACTTACGCGAGTGAGCTGAAATTTTCAGGAAATGCAAAGTAGCGCATGATATGCAAATGATTAGAATTGCAAATCCGTAGCGCATGCGTATGCTGAGCAGCGCCCTCTGAACGGCTGATGGATCCGAATAAATAGACGGCTGTAGCGAGGCGTGTATGGTTATCGGTGGTTATCTGCTAGTGGTAAACGTTAACTCAATCTGTACTTATGCCTCGTCGACGAAAGAGAGCGAGATTTGAACAACTTACAGAGTTTGAACGAGGGAGAATCATCGGCCTTCGTGAAGCTGGATTGTCGTATCGTGCAGTAGCCTCTCGTGTGCAGCGTAACAGCAGCACAGTGATGCGCGTTT
>KK120491.1:226533-265497 GCA_000611955.2 Stegodyphus mimosarum | reverse complement strand
TATTATTAAATTGCATTCAATTATGACGATTCCTTTTTGGTGTTGCAATTTTCACAAACGTGAGTGTATATAAAGAGCGAACAATAGTGATATCAAAATAGTTCTCAGAATCTTAAGTATAACACTCCCCCCTCAAAAAAAAAAAAAACTTCTTACCATCAATGATTCATTAATTTTTCAAATTTTTAAATAGTACTCGGAAAATTTTTTAATTTGTTCTAAAAATTTTATAACTATTAAAGACGATCTCCTACGCATTAACGACTTGCTCCAAAAAATGTTACATTACGCGCGTACGCACACTGCGAGGGGAAAAAAAACATATGAAAGCGCGACTTCGGGTATATATTAGATTTATATATAGCATTGTTCTAATATACGTATTCTGACACAAAATCGTACTTTTTCTGAAATGACATGCCAATTTTTTTTCATAGTTCGATTCTACGACTCAGATTTTGCTAAACTGCCAAATTTTGTAAAATTCGCATGAGTAATTTTTAAAAAATTAGCTATAAATATATTATATCGTAAGTCGCGCTTTCGAGACATGGAAAACGCAATTTGAATTTCGTCAATCGACCCAGCAGAACGGGAGACAGAAAGCTGTCCTTTTTTTTAGGGGGGAGGCGCAGTGTACATTATTAAAAATTTAGTTAAAAGATGAATTAACCGAATATTGTTTCAGAAGCCAAACATCTTAATCGCCGGTTTTATTCTTTTCACCTCACATTTCCCAGGAATGTATAAAACTGTTCGAATAAACAAACAGAGAACTCAAAGTAGATTCTGCCATTACGCGAAGAGAAAGACTTTGTGGAACAATTTCTGAAAAAAATATGGCTTGCATTTATATCAACCATGTGAAAAAAAATAGAAATATTTCGCGTATCTTACGGACCCACAATTAACTAAATGAACTTTGAATTCATTTATTAATCTTCAGTCATTTTATAAGCCACTAGTTAGGGTTAAAGCGAATTTTTCAATTGTTCAGTTCAAACATTTATTTCCTGGAAATCCATTAATGGCATCATCTAATTTATGCAATATAAACTTTAAAATGGTAGTTAACTTTTACTGCCGTAACTTCCTTCCTTTGGTTAATTTTGCAACTTCCTTTTCCCCTTTCGTACATAATTCAACCATTCCCTTGCCAATGTCACATCGCCTTTTGCATAATTATGCCAGTGACAAACTTGAACTTGAGCGTAAGCAAGGAATGTGTTAACAAGAATTTTTCGTTGTTCGGTCACAGTTTTCGAAACCTGTCAGAATTACCACGGTTACCACGTGATGCAGCGTCTGTGCTTGTTGTTTACGCGCTGTTAACGTTGGCTTTTTCGGTTGGTGACGCAACGGCCTTCGCGCTTTGTGAAACCCAGGAAAATAAACGCGACACGCAGCAGGATAAGTGGAGAAAATGATGACCGTTGCGCCATTTGCAAAACAATTCACTCTCGATTTTCGTCGCGACCCGCTCAGTCGCTGAGGTCAGTTTGCGAACACGGTAATTCAAAGCGCAATTCATAGACTATGCCGGGAGAAAGATATGAATTACGCTATTTCAACACGCGGCAACCTCGCGCTGCTTTTCAAACAAAGAACACGAATATTTTGCAACAAATGTCATCTGAGAGGTAGTACTGCGATTTCTGAAAATAAATTCAAATTCAAATTCATTCAATAAAATATGCAAGAATTTCAGAACAATTTTTGCTATTTCGCACCTACTGGAGAAACTTACGAAGACGATCGATGAAGAAACATTTGATTTTTAGCTATGAAAATTTACGTTATTTCAGATACGCTGGGAGTTTCAATTAAAGTATGCAAAGTATATTTTTCCATTTCCAGTAATAGTGAAATTATCGTTAAAGATTGTTTATACGCAGGCAGACCGGAATATGATTATGCCACCATTTCAAAATGATGCCAATTTATTGGACTAACAATCCAGCAAACTGGCCTAGAAAGTATTAATTCCGTGCAAAAGAAAAGCACGTTTCTTGCATTACATATTTAAACTAAAGAATTTTGCTTTTATTGCAGATATAGTTTATGAACCTTTACTGTAACTGAAATTATGCATTATAACATTTTGGATACATACTGTTGCCAGAATTTTTAATAATATATCCAATATAATATTTTAAACAATACAGAACACTAAGTTTTGTCCATTTTGAAAACTGAGTTTCTTGGCAAATGGAACATGACTATAACCTGCTCTAGATGCACGGCTATTGAGACCTAGATTTCCCCCCCCCTTCAGAGGCATGTAACGTATGTGTAGCCTTTCCCACAACAACTGACTAATCTAAAAACAAATAGATTTTTTTGGGGGGTGGGAGGGGAAGCAAAACTTATTGTTAAATGCTGCTTCCTGCATAGCAATTATGTATCATTTTGATAACCACCCTGAGAAACGTGCACAGTACGTACTCTGAGCTTTCATAACTCATGTTTAAAACTTCTTAGCTAATAATGACCACAGTTACAGGGAAAAAAAGTCCATACTTGCTTAAATATGCAGCAGGCAGGGCTTAAGTTCTAAAATCAAAAGTTTTGGAACCCTATGGAAAGCTGTCAGGCAAGAGAAACAAAAGTAAATAAATAAAATAACTAATAAAATTATAAATAATTAAGAAATAAAAATAAAAATTTACACAGTCCAGTCACATTAATGTGACCATCTGTCAAAAGCCAGAATAACCACCTTTCGCAGAGCGGACTGCTGCGAGACGTGCAGGAAGAGAGTCACATAGGTCCCTGAAGGTGTTCTCTGGGATGTTGAGCCATGCCGACTCTAATGCCGTGGCCAGCTGCGCTAGATTACGCGGTTGAGGATCCATGGCGCGAACAACTCGATCGAGATGGTCCCACAGATGCTCGATTGGGTTTAAGTCAGGTGAGTTTGCTGGCCAGGGGAGGACGGTAAACTCATCCTGGTGCTCTTCGAACCACGCACGTACACTGGCAGCTGTATGGCACCTCGCATTGTCCTGCTGGAAGATGCCATCATCCTGAGGAAAAACAATGCGCATGTAGGGGTGAACATGGTCCGCAAGGACAGATGCGTACTTGTATTGATCCATTGTGCCTTCCACAATGATCAGTGAACCTAGAGAATGCCAGGAAAACATTCCCCAGACCATAATGCTCCCGCCTCCAGCTTGGACCGTTCCGGCAATGGTTGCAGGGTGGTTCCTTTCAGAGGTTTCACGCCTTATACGCCAACGTCCATCTGTCCGATGGAGCATAAAACGCGATTCATCCGAAAACGCAACCTGTCGCCACTCAGTGGACGTCCAGCTGCTGTACTGGCGTGCAAATTCTAGCCTTCGCCGTCGATGAACAGCAGTCAGCATAGGTGCACGAACCAGGCGTCTGCTTCGGAGGCCCAGACGCAGCAATGTTCGCTGAATAGTACTTTGGGAGACACTTTTGGTAGCCCCTTGGTTCATTTTGGTGGTCAGTTGCTCAACGGTAGCCCGTCTATCTGCCCGAACGCATCTCCGCAACCGTCGTTCGCCTCTGTCATCTATGGCCCGTGGTGCACCACATTTGCCACGTCGATTTGATTTTGGACAGTCCCATTTTGCCATGCACGGTACACTTTTACCACGGCGGTACGCGAACAGTTCACAAACTCAGCCGTTTCGGAAATGCTTCCACCCTTGGCCCGAAAGCCAATGATCATGCCCTTTTGGAAGTCGGATAAATCGCTTCGTTTCTGCATTACGCCAACGATTGAAATGTTTTCCGAAGCCCTCACACACCCTTTATATACGCTCAACTGCACTGTGCTGCCACCTGCCTTCTGTGATTGGTTATTTAACTCTGACATGGAAAGTACGTGGTGGTCACATTAATGTGACTGGACTGTGTAATTAAATGTAAAGATACAAACCAAAAATTAAATAAATCATTAAATATCGGAAGCCTTTTTTTTGTGCCTACTTGGAATTAAAATTTCTTTCAAACTAAGAAATAACTCAGCAGATCTCCGGTTGAATTTAAGCTTTAGATATATAATTAATGAACAGTTTCAAAGGATGATGGAAGCAAAGACCATTCTTTTTTCTTAGAACCAGAATGAAAAGTGGTAAAATATCACTAATGACAGACAGACAGGCAGAATACTAGAAACAGTGTGAGAGTATGGATGGAAATTTTACGGAGATGTGTGCTATGAAAATACAGAGAGATCAACCCTAAACTTTCTGACTACGAACCTGACCGTAGCTGTCAAGCAGAATGCGACTCCGACCTTCGAGATCTGTTTTTCAAAGTTCGCGCACGATCACTAATAATACTTTCGGGAATGAAAAATTTATCCGCTCTCATAAATTCATTGCGCTACATGGAAAAAAAATCTTCATATGTGAGTGGGATTTTTTTATCATTAAATGCCTCAACCTCCATCCAAGGGTTTGATTCCCACTGAAAGACAGGTATGCATTCAATCATACTTTTAGAATCAACTTTTGAGGCTTATCTATTATTAAAATAAATTTTTCTAGAGCAGAAAATTTTTTTGCTGAAACTGCAGTTTAGTTCCATAAAAGAAAGGCGACAGCCTCTTTTATTCAGGGCTCTGCTGCGCTTCGGCTAAAATTGCGATGTATCTCAAAAACAGAGAAGTATCAAAGTTGGGCTCCGGTAAGCTCTGGCAGCAGGTACATAACCTATTTCTCTCAGTGGGATACGTTAATTAAGAAGTAACACACACACATAAACACATATACTCACCCCCCCCAAATATAGTGTTAAAAGTTTATTTGTTGATATTTTTTTGATATCTTTGTAAAATCAGGGAATCTTAAGTGGAAGATGATCTGACGACACGTACATGATCATCAAATTCTTACCATGTTTCATCCTATATCTTCATTGATGATGGACCACTGCGTCATATGTCTGACATTTCCCGTCAGCTTTCCAATTTCAAGTATTAAAGTTGAGTGCTGAATATTTGATACCACCCCACACGAAAAGTCCAAGTAGGGTTTTGTCAGAGTATGAAGATAGTGTAGATGCTGGCTTATCGCGAATCCAGTGAATCAAATAAAGGCATTAGAAATTTTCGAACAAATAACTTTCAATTTATAGCGTCATCTTGGTTCAAAAGTTATCCAAGGTTAAGGTCTCCAAGTTAAAACGTTCCTAGCTAACAGTTGGTCGTTCAAAACGTTTTAAATTTCTAATCCTTCTTGTAACCTTAAATACTAGTCCTTAATGCTTTTTATGTTCGGTAATGGTCTTCTACGGTCTCTTACGCTTCGCTGGACAATAAACGGCCATTTTGCTTCGTAAAACCACAAGACGCCCTATGCGCCCTCCCCAGGCATGAACGCCATTTTGATTTCCTTGGTTTAAGGGCTACCCAAGTAAGTACTGGCATTGGTAAGTATTGATGATAATGTGAAACAGTCGACACTTCAAAAACACTGCTTGATGCTTCACTTCTGCTTGATGCTGTAGTTTATATTAACATATCACTTTTATGTTTCATGAAATGATTTTTTTTAACTAAGGAAAGATATCATTCTCCCACTGCAGATACACTCAGTTGATATCCATATTCTTGACCATAATATTTTCAGTTTCTTTAAACATTTTAATGACACTTTTTAATTAAATTATTTAAGTATATCGTGAATTAAATTAGTACAAATAAAAAATGAAACTCATGCAAAAGTACAATGGTAACTGTGCAAGAACCGCTTTTATTAATTACAAAATAATTATTTTAAGTTGAAAAAAAATTAATTAAAAAAATCTGAAAGCCTTCAGATTTTATATTACGCCTTAAAAGAGCATTTTTTTAACGTTTTTGTGTGTTTATATTTATTAAATATCATATTCTTCGCACTTAAAACACATAAAATTCAACAGCAAATCACACAACAAATTCGAAATTGAGAAACACTAACGCATTCATGCACTCTTCATTATTTAGTTTCTTTAAATATAATGAACGGCGATAATATTTGGTGACAACAGTTTGAAAAGTGAAATGGCGCAAAATACCGTTTTGAAAGGACTGTTAAGTCCTTCAGGGCTTTGGGCTAAAAATATCGAAATACGGAACCCTTTACTTATTACCCCTAAGTTTAATGCGAGCCGTACTTCAGCAACTAGAATTACAGTTTTTGAGTACGTATTTTATTTTTATTCGAAATCCAGGAAGCGTAAAAGAAGAAAACTGTTACCACTTCAGCAAAAAGATAATGAATGTGACAACTAATACTGATAATAAAGTTCTCTCCATGCCATCTCAAGGTCACGTCACACGCGATGGCTCTCAAGGCCCCCACACATTCTTCAACGTGAATAATCACTCCAAAATATGCCGCTTTCGGTAAATAATAATTTCTCTCTCTTCCCTTTTTTTTTCCTTTTTCCGCTTTTTAAACAAATAAAACGTTCACTCCCTTCACCTTCCCATCTTACAAACGGCAAAATCCGCCTTCATCGGCAAATCAAACATACGACAAATATTTTGCCAAAAAACAGCATTTTTCCCAATGGAATTTTTTCGCTCAAGGTAAAGCATTGTGAAAGTTATTGGAAACGCGTAGGAACAGACAGCTGCACAGGTTATTTCTGCACATAAATATGTCAAAATTCTCTAGTGAATGGAAGGGAGGACGCTATTTGTGAGTCACAATCACAAATAATAAAAATAAGGTGCAGAATTTCTTAAAATAATTTATGGATATTTTAACGTAATTTTATTTCACGGAATTAAAAATTCAAACTTATTTATCAATATTTCCACCAACATCTAGCCACCATTTGAATTGATATGAGATGCTGCATTCTTGGACAGCTCTTGAAGATAACTGTTCAATTCCAAATAAGCAACTACGAATATGAAAATTGGTTTATAAACAGAGCTAAAATCTTTGACGAAAATCCTAAACTGAACTTTCAAATTCGAGCTTAATATTTTAAAAAAAAAAATCTTCTACAAGCTTATATCTTGAGGCGCTAAATACTGCTTATGGAAAACCTGAAATCGATATAAATACTTCTTGATTCCACGGTTGTAATTCACACGGCAAAAAGTTTTGTGTATTTTTAGGTGGAATTTGATAGAATATTCAAATCATACCAAGGTGAAAGAAGATATCCTTAAAAGAAGAATTTCTGGTTATTCCTGCTTCATACTGAATATGAGTTATATGTTCCTTAGGGACATCTTGCATGGTATACGATTTTCAACACACTCGTCATCAATATTAAATACAGACTGCGTCAGCGTTGACATGGAAATGAGAATAGCAGTTTCTAATTTACTGCGAAGATCTAGAAACCCGATAAAGAAGAAAGAAGCTCATCTTTCCCAGCCACTTGTTAAATATTCTGTAACATGTTACAAAACTATGTGCTTATAAAGGGAAAAAAAATTAAACAAACAACGTTTGAATTAGTAGTTTGATTGATTCTCCTTTCTATTAAATATTCTTAACATTTCACGCCATTATTTCCACAAATTTTCCAGTGAAGCATTTGTAAAAAGACGCATACATGAAAAGGTTTGCGTTGATTGATCGTAATCTGATTTTTACATCTTTTCTAAGAGGGGTCAGTCATAATAAATTTAAGAAGAGATGAAGATATTCACGGATCAACTTTTTTTAGGGGAGCTGATATATTGAAATTTGCCATCATTTCTTCAGCAGTAAATATTTATTTTAAACATCCCAAATTTATCGCCATAACAGTGAGCACAACTGAAGCTGTTAGTTTTCAAGGAAATTCTGAACTGAATATAAACCTCGTATAGTCATCAGTGTTTTTTTCCCGGGAGGGAGGCTTTTGACTGAAAATTGTGTAACGCCCTCGCCAGGACTCGAATCCTGGACCTCTGGAACACGCGTTGAGTATGCTTCCAATTACAGCACGAAGGCATGCCGAAAAGAGGGAAAAAATACCTTATATTTTCCCTCTTTTAAAAGGGGAGGAGCGGATTAGGGTACTCATTCGCTAAATCTTGGTGGTGACAAATTACCGTCCGCCACCTTTTAGTTCGGGCGCCACTGTAGAGTCATTAGGTTTATGCTTTTGAGATGAAAAATGTGCAATTTTCTTGCCAGGACTCGAACCCTGGACCTCTCGAACACGCGTCAAGTATGCTCCCTATTACATCACGAAAGCATAAGGAAAGGAAGGAGAAAATACCTTATAATATATATAGTTTTATTTTATCTAGTGCGATGCAATTATAAACTTGCAAATAAAGGAGAGGTGGGGATTAGGGTGCGCACCTCTCCTTTATTTAAGGAGGATCATATCAACACTCTTTTCTCAGTTCTTTATACAATATTGGTTAAAACTATTTCCATTATTTGTAAATAGCCTATACAAGTTTCATGCGACAGCAGAGATTCTCAGTCTCTTTATAAACTAACATTCAAAAATTGATTCAAAGTCTTCGTTTGTTGAGTGGCACTTAAACGATTATCTCATTATGTAGGAATTACAATAGGGCTGCGTATGTTGTTAAAATTTTTCAATTGTATGCATTGCAAATATTCGAAACATGAACTGTATGAAAAGTTTTAAAGAATAAAATAAAGGTAAAATAAGACGTATGTTTAATGCTTTAATATCACTCAATTTGTTAAAGAATTTTAATTTTGAAGATTATAAAAGTTATACCACTTCGAAAGGCAACACCATTGAGAAAAAGCTATTTGCCAGGCCGAGTAGATTGTAGAGATATTAGGTATTTTTTTCGGAGCAACCACTGTAGAGGCATTAGATATTTTTTTCGAAGCAGGAGAGATGGCAAATGAGCAATGCCCTTCGCTGAGATTCGAACCTCGGACACCTCGAATACGCGCCAAGCGTGTTGACCATTACACACGGAGGCATCCTAACAAGGCGGGTGAAATACTTTCTAAGATTGTAAACATTCTAGTAGCGTAATAAATATAACGCGAAAATGAAAGAATTTGCTAACCTCGAAAGAACAACAACAAAAGAACAAAAAAAAAAATATACTAGCACTGAATCTTCACTGTTCCGAAGGTAATTTATACAAAGCACCAAATTTCAAAATTATCGCAGAACTAAAACATGCAAAATATATAATCAAATAACCCTCTCGTAATTAACAAAAGAAACTCCTTGACTGAGCCACTAAATGTTATTTTTGAGATTTCGTAAAAGTTAGGCGACAACAGAATGGACACCAGCGGACAGCTTTTTAAGGAGTTGACAACAACCCCTTAAATACTGAGACAACATAATAAGGAAAACCGAATTACACGATCCGCGTTACATATGCCTAATCACGTGACATTATCTTCGCATCCGTCATTGGTCCGGCGACAGGAATATGCCAATCGCAATGAGCTTGGAGAAGCTCTCTCTCTTTATTCCCAAGGCACTTACGCTTGTCATGGTGACGAAATTGAACAAGGCAGTTTCAGGTTCCCAATCTCGCTTTCAACGAAAGTGAATTCGGAGACGAGCGCAGTAAGCGGAGAAAGGGGGAAGAAGCTAGCACACAAGCCTAACTTCCTTCCCGCTCGGGTTATCAGTCGCGTGGCAGGTGCATCCGCCCGGGAAGCGGATCTGGATCACCATTCTTAACACTCTCCGTTCTAAGACTCTTACGTGATGATACACACGCATATGTGCCTCAGGCACTCACTCAAATTCAAACAAGACAAGCGCTTATGAACTTTCAGCCCCTCTAACCATTTTTAGAAATTTTTTCCCACCGAATTCCCGTACCTCAACCCGCATGTCAACATCAGCAAAAGCAACGAGAATAGTAAACGGAGAAACGAAGCGCATCTCTTCCAGACTGAAATGTAATTTCACAGATGCATTAACCTTCTTAAATTAATATCGCGAACATTCAATATGCAATTTTTAAAAGATTCTAACCGGTGGAAATGTAGAATCACAAGCTAAAAGACAAATCCTGGAGCCTTAACAGTAAAAAAGAATTAATATTTTGTCATTTTGCTCGTTCCTTTATCATAGAAATAAAAAATCTGATGTGTACACCACATGACTTCCTAGTACGGAATTTTAAATTATAATCATTTTGCATTTCATTTAAACTTACTGGATTGAATTAAATTTACTTCGTCGATAGCGCATAAACCGCAATAGAATAAATGCACTCTTTAAAATTCACTATATTTGTTTACCATAGCGACATTCTGACGCTAGGTTAACAGCATTACATCTCATTCATTTTATAATTCCGAATACAGAAAAATTATATATAAAATCTGAAGAATTATCTAATCGTTGCAGCATGTTCTATTCAACGACTATGATAAATCTACGAGAATGTATAAAAGAAATTAAACAAACAAACAAAAAGAAACAGGTTTTCACAGACGATTCAGTATTTCTCATTCAATTAATTTAGTTCTCCTTTAACGAGAAGACAAAAATACATAAAAACTCAAAATATCTATATTAAAAATTACGAAGTAAATCTTAAACACTTATTTCCTCGAATAAATTCCGGAACACTTGGCAACAAATCCACTATTCTGCTAATCGCAATAATAAAAGAAGGCGTTATCTTTGTTGTTCCGAAGTTTAGTTTCTCTAGATTGGCAACAATTCCACTATCATTGGTCAGTGGTCATCAGAATACAATAGGCATTTAGCATTTAAAATATGCTTTTACTTATATTAGAAGTTTTTGCCCGAGGGCGCTGGCTTTATTTAAATGTTTAAGAGCACAGGAGTGCTCACGCCGAAAAGGGGAATGCATTTACTTATCCACTGTTCTGCTAAGTTTCAAATGTAAACAAATGTGGCTGCCATATGAAAAATGATTAGGCTTAGCCGCACTTAAACAACTTTTAAATTGCAAATTTACAAAAGGCATAAAAACCTTAACCGGACGATACGAACACCATAATTAAATAATTTTTAAAGCAAAAAATGCACATTTTACCAACATATGAGAATAAAAAAACTGAGCTCACTGAGCCGAATAGCAGAGTGGATATATTGTAAGGTATTTCTCCCTCTTCTTCGCATGCCTTCGTGGTGTAGTAGTCAGCACGCTCGACGCGTATTCGAGAGGTCCGTGGTTCAATTCCCGGCGAAGGCGTTGCTCATTTTTCCTTCTTCTGTTTCCAAAAAATTCTATATATGTATACATATATATATTATTAGTCTATAATATACTTTTGGTGCGGCTGACTGCAATCAAAATAAGGAGTGCACATCTAAATGTTATAGCAATTATATATACAAAATTTCAACGTTCTGAGGCTACTCGTTTTTGAGTTATGCGAGATACATACATACGTACGTACGCACAGACGCCACGAAAAAATGGCTTCAGAATCCATTTTAAATCAGTTTTATAATTTTTTTGGGGAAAATAAGCGTCTTTTGTTCTGTCTTTACTTTCAGATATCACGCAAAAACATCGTTCAGTTGCATTCGATAGCGGTTAAAATGGAAATTTTCGTTTTAATATATGATACTCGAAATTTTTTGCGATTACAATACTTCCTTTTTACTTCATATAAGGAAGTAAAAATTTAAGTGCTGTACGTTATCTTCTCAGTTTTAACATTGGATAGGTAACGAGTATAGATACTGTACTTCTGTTTTGTTTATATAGCACAGGTATGTCTTTCCTGAACAATATATAGCAACCAGGTTCTAAATTTTTTAACCATCCTGTAGAGTCATTAGTATTTTTTGGAAGCAGCAGAGATGAAAAATGAGCAATGCCCTCGCCGAGACTCGAACCTTGGACCTCTCGAATACGCACCAAGTGTGCTGGCCCACGAAGGCATGCTAAGAAGGCGGGGAGAAACATCTTACAATCTGTCTAGTTAATTAAATATTAAATTAAAATGAATTCTTCCAACTTAAGAGTCTACTATTCTGAAGAAATGCTGCAGCTTTTACAAGCATGTAAAAATGACGATGGTAAATATATTTATACTATTTGCTCAGATATTTTTTTAATTTTCTTTAATACGCTATGATATAACACACTGAAACGGATTTAGGAAGACATTTTAGAGAAATTAACAAATATGTTTGTTCACTGTGTAAGAAATTTATTACCTAAAAATGGACTACAGACCTATTTACGTTAAAGTAAATTATTGATTACGGTAAAAGACTTAAAAGCCATTTGCTTTAAGGCTTTTTTTTTTCCTACGGGACTTTCAAGTCCCATCAATAAAATCGCTCAATTATGTACCAACGGGATTTTTAAGCATTAAGTTCAAATAATATATATATATATATATATATAAAAGGGGGGAATGAAAAAATTATAACATTTTTGTTAATTTAATGCGTGAGGTGTTTCTCATGCATACAGAAATATAATAAAAGTGTTCCAAACTCTTTTTCAAAAAATAAGCTAATTTGGGACACAAAAGGTTCAGCGGGATGCCTTCATAAAGGGCTTTCTAACGAAGCTTGAGTCATATTCACGTCACGCATGTGTATAATACCACGCAGATAATCATTTCAATCCTCGAGAGGTAAATCTGGGTGCTACAACAAATGTGTAGTAGTCTTATCCATTGAACCATTAGAGAATCACAAAAGATGTACACATATATATGAACAAGCATGTATATATATATATATATGCTTGTTCATATATATGAATATATATATATATATATCCCGCCCACCGGGATAGTGCTTAGTACCTCTGACTGCCGTACCGAAGGATCCGAGTTAGAATCCCGGAGAAGGTATGGATGTTTGCAAATGTATACTGTCTCTGCGACATGGGGGCACTCTAAATATGAAAAGAGGTGTAGGAGACACTCAGATCCGTTCCCTTCTCGGGTGGTCTCCCTCAAAACTGGGGAGTGGAAAAATCGTACTGTCACCTGTCTGGTGCCCAAGGCTTTTGCTAACGACAACTGCAATCTTGCCCCTTTGCCACGTTGAATTTCGTGGGTTCGCTGTGGTATCAGACAAGTAATCGTAACAGCAACAAAACACTAAACGAAAGGTGTAAACCTATAGATGTTAATTTAACGTAAAGGAGGTAATTATGGTAAAAGAGGTAATTATGGTAAAACAAATGAAAGCTGTTTCGCTTCTGGGAGAATTAGAATTTGATAGTTTACATTACGTTTGAAGAATAACTTACAGATCATTCAAGCTGCCAACCTAAGTAAAGACGCTAGAACTAAATTAAGAGGACTGACTCGTATTTAGCTTCTACTGGACCGAAATATATTCACTAGAAATACACACTGGTAACCAAGTTAACGAAAATGGTGTAATGTTATTTTCTATTATCAAGTACAATCTAGAACTTTTCCCCCCCTGAGCCTTGGACTCGATCCCACCTACGACTTTTAATCGAAACGATGAGTAGGTAGGTAACTGATTGAACTATCTCGTTTGTCTGCGTAATAACTATAAACACATTAATTTAAATACTTTTTAGATATTGATAAAGTTATTACTTATATAAAGTTGTATTCCTGAACTTATTTCATGACTTGTTGGTGGTTTTCAAGTGACACGTTAATTATTTTTACTTATAATGCTGTATAACGCCACCGTACTGCCAGCAAAAAAGGAGTGTTGTTATCTTATCAGTCGTTCGATCAAATGCTTAGATTAGAAGACTCATTTGACAGTATTTGCTGGAAAAATAAAGATACGCTAATCAAACTTCCTCCCACACCTCTTTCGCAAACACACACACCTGCAAAAGCATCATAACTTTTCAATAAAGTTAAAAAAAAAAGATTATGCTTTGAAGAGACATGCTAAGATTATTAATTAAATTCTAAAGAAATTTTTCTTCTTTTTCTTTCCACATTTTAGTAAACTAAATTGTTTGATAAACGTGAAAAAAGTTTTTTTTTTTCAATATAGCTATTTATGAAGCTCGAAACCACATTTATGTTTGTTTCTATCATAACCATCTGAATATTTCATAAAGATTCTTTTATTCTTTATTCTACGTACGGATAATGGTGAAAACAAAGAACAAAAATGCCGGTTTTAAGGGGAAAAAAACATGAATATAGGCAAGACGCATGGTAAGTTTTCTCGAATCCGAAGCCAAAAAGATTCCCAAATCTCTTGAAATCTTCATATAACAACACTTAGAAGAAGAAGAAGAGAAATGAAAAAAAAATTACATTAGTGTTACGAGCTTTTAATTAAAGCAAATTTAAAATCTGATTTTAATGAAAAATAAATTTAAGAATACATTTTTAAAAAATACTCTTATATTCATAAACAGATACAAGTGCAATTTGGCATACGAAGCGTATAATTAAAATTCTTCAATCTCGAGGTCCATGTTCTCAATAAATTTTGACAAAATGTTTGAGCGATAGTTCAGATTTTCTTGTTTCTTCCAAGAACCTTTTTCAATCAAAACGAGAAGGGTACTTTTTCTGGACTTAAGTGAAGCAAAATGTTTAAGATTCAGTGCATAGCGACTGAAAGAAAACTAATAAAGGCAGTTTTCTCATATCTTCTTTGAAATTCGGTACGCTTTATTTCGTTGCGTTGTCTGATGCAAGTACAGGGAGCAACAGTGATTCCGGAAAACAAATTTTAGGATCATTATGAAATAGTTTCCATGCAAATAAATATATCTCACAATTATTTCGAAATATTTTCCTTGCAAAAGGGCAACCTGATAAATAATAAACATTGATAACGCAGTGAATCAGCTTCTGGCAACCGTTATGACTCAGCGCTGAATGATTTTAGAAACTTGCCTTGTTAATCCAAGGGTTAAAATTACGGAGTGTGCTTACGAATAGGTTAAGTAACAAAGATAATATCTAAAACAGTGACTATGACTGATATGACTCCTTTCCAGTTATCATTCCTAGAATCCGATTCCGTCAGACTATGACAGATAAAACTGAAAGATCTAAAATAGCGTAAATTTTTTAGCAGATAATAACACCGATAATAGCAAATGAATGAAATAATTCACAAACTAGATAGAATGAGGAGGGGGGAATGCAAAGCCAAAACTTCTATCACCGGATAGGGGGAGTATTTTATATTTATTACAAAACGGTGAATAACAGTAGAATGGTCTGGAAAACTTTCTAACAAATTGTTCAGGAAGTGTAAGCAGAATGAGTGAAGGCAGCAGTTCTCAGCATAGAGTACGCCATAAATGCTCAAATGTTACGCAGAGTTAACCCGTAAAGTGTTTATAATTTTCTAAATTGTTAACGTTACTTTTTGTATTCTCTGATACATATAATTTATGAACACAAAATTAATTAATTATATATCTAATACTAAATCAAGTATGGTGTTGACATAGATAAAACTGATGATAGCCACGATATGGAGCTAGATGGTTTCACACAAGGAAGCTATTATCACGGCCAATTCATTCAGTTCTTTATTTTATAAAGCATTATAAAAATATAAATAAAGCATAAGAGGAACCAGTTATTCAATAATTACAAATGCATATTTCGCAGTTTTACAGTTCGGCCGCCTCATGAGCGCAAACACGCATGCGCCATTCGGACGGAATTATTCTCAAAATGGGGTGGAAGGGTGGGGACTTTCTTTCCCTGAAGCACATAAACTCTCTCTTTAAGAGAAGATTCTAATGAGGTCGTAAATGGAAATATTGGTGCATCAGAAAAGGTTCTGTACATTACTGGCGATGCAAGAATTCCGAAGATCTGACTTCTAAATCTCTGTGAATTTACAAAAGCGATAAATGTGAACATTTCTGCAGTAATTCTAACAGACAGCAGATCTCTGATGATTCTCACAGGGATTTTGGGATTAAAAAAAATTTCGAAAATACGTGAACAATTCCGAAATGCGGCAAATATATTTGTATAATTATTAAAAGTTATTAATTCTAAATCAAAGAACTCCAGATGAATGGTTTCAAACTGAGAATTTTTCTTCCAGGTTACTTCAAAGGATTTAGATGAAGTATGAAATGACTAAAAAAAATGACCATGATGCCAAACCTAATTGAAGCTTTTTTTCGAAATTACTAAAACAAGCAGCATTTGCTTTAGAAAACGCATCAGCAGTGACTGTCAGTGCTGAATTCACTTACTTTCTCAATAATTCGAACACCCAAGTAGAATTCCTCACTGAGCATGAAATGATGAGAGGACACGTAATTGCTATTTCCCATAAAGCAATTCATTCCAAGAAAGAAAAATGTTTACAACCTCCATCCAAAATGCATGTCAACAGTAGATGACAAACTGACAGGACCATAATTTTCAAAGTAATATAAATTTTTCTGGTTTCCTTTATACAAAATTAATCTTGTTTTTTTAAGCGTTTGAGGAATTTTTAAGACTTGAATGAAAGCAGTCTTCATCTCCAGATAGTTTGTTATTCAAACTACCTGGGTTTGAAATGAGCTGTTTCTTCCAATATGTCCAGAAATGTACTGTCTGTTCTAGCAATGGCACTGGGAAAACCAGAATGTACGAAGAAAAAATTCCTTTCAAAAGCGGAGTTTAAAAGTTATTTCAAGATGACAAAAATGAGAGAACGATAACGTCACCCACCTTCAATTACATTCTCTATACAGCTTTATGTTCACTGAAGATTGCTTCTTTTTTCACTGAAGATTGCTTCACTGAAGAAGCAGCTTTATGTTCACTGCCATACGGCATTTTAAAGTACCGTATTATTTCAAATTTAAGCCATAGTACGATTTTAAAATTTAAAAAAATTGGGAAAAATAATAAATAACAATCACCTTCGAATTTAATCCCAGAAGAATTTTAAAATTAGAAACTAGGAAAATAAATATGATTTTATAAATACGTATTGAGAAGTACCTATTATAAACTCATTTAGATTTTTAAGACATTAACTATTTAAGGCCCAGCCACTGGGGTGCGGCAGATCGAAATCATGTTACAATATTCGCTTACAACTTAAGCCTCACCCTAATATTACATCTACAAAACTTTATTATAAGTGGGTCTTAAATTCGATGCAATACGGTATGTTATGTATCTTGCATTTTTCTGTCACTTTTTCTTATGCTGATCTAGCAATGGCACTTTCAACAACATGTTGTTTCTTGCTTTCAACAACAACGACGACAGATTAAAAAAAAAAAAAAGCTGAAATATAAATAACCAGTAAAAAAAAAGTCCTGCTACAAATCAGAAGAATAAATTACCAGATGTGGTGTTATCATATATATTATTTTAGCAATCACTTGCAATCAGTATGCTGGTCTAGGAGTAACCCCCCTCCCCGTTTAATGAACTACGAAAAATTTCAAAAATTTCCCATGTTGCACATATTCTTCTATGAGGTACTCACCATTCATTCGAGTTTTCAAGTACTTTATATTAATTCAAAAAGCATATATAGTAAAGTTGAAACTTTTTATCATGAGGGCCGCGATAAAAAATATACAATTAATAAATACAAGATATTTTTGATTAGTTCTGCTAAAGACTAATGTATATGGGTAGTGTAGTGCATAAGGTTTGCGAAATTCTGTTGTCTTCGAAAATGGTTTTGAGAAAAGCCAAAAAAAAATCTGAGCTTTTTAGATTAATAGGAGGAATTTTATTCTGTGCTAGTATCTGTACCGACATGATGTAAAGAATGAACATATTCTCCTGCAGGTGCTTTAGTAACGTAAGCTGTAAAATCCATGGCTCAAATCACGACAGGTCGACTGGTTCTTATCTCTCTTCTCAGTCATGTTTTAGGTCGCACAGGAATACAAGAAATTATTACATTTCCTCGCGCGTGCTCTGGTAGTGTAAGCGGTTAACAACATATCCAGCTAACAAATGGAAGATCCACGGTTCGAATCTCAGGGAAGGTATTTTTCACACATCCTGGCTTCAAAACACTTAACAATCTCTAGTACTACACTTCTATACCAAGTATAATATATTCAACTAATACTGCTAAAGTAATGATATTTGGTGACATTTTCTATAAGATTTTGTTTTCGTTGTAGTTGACGACATATTTTTTTACATAATTTTTGACAATGACAATGCACCAGAATACTGAACATTTTTCCTTAAAAAATCTTGGCGTAAATATGCCACTCTCACTTTTCCGCTGAAAATCACACAAGCATTTACATTTGAACTTACAAACACAGTTTAAGAGGAAGAAAACGATTAAGATTTTGATCTAGATTAAAGTTTTTTAACAGACATAATAACAATTGAAAATATTGAATATCACCTTAATTTTGAAGAGTATCACAAAAAGAAACGGCACGTACCTAGAAAAAAAGAAAAAAAAATATATTGATGACATATTATCCAAAAATTGAACATTATTAAATACTTATATAAGTATACTACATATAAGCATGCATCATTTTTAAATCTACAAGCAAAATAATTCTAAATCGGGGAATAATATACATTACATTAAAATTTTGCTCTTGCAGTTATTCAAAATATTAATAATGATATTTCAATTGATAAACTTGATTTAAAGTAGTATGATAAAAACACATAGATAGTCGCCGATCCACAAAATACCGATGAAAATTCCATTTTGTCGAAAATTTTAACCGAGAGGCTAAAATTGAAAAATTCACAGAAACGTATATTGCATCATAATAAATAATTGGTGACCTCAATTAGAACTACAAACAATATACATTGCTAACAGCAACAGCACGCATGTATAACTTGTAAGAACTTGTTCTAATTCAGACAGCCTGCTCTTAGCGGATTATGGATATCCATGCACTGAATACAGAATCATCATACTGATTTAGAATTTTAGGCTGATAGATTGCATTTTGCACGTTCCAACGAATATAGCGAAATTTACGTTCATAAAAGCTCTGACTAACTGGTACGAAGGGTTGATATATGATTTGGTATGGCTGTTGGGAAGATGCACGACGGTAATTTTTCAATAGTCAAGTAACCGTTTTTAGCACGTTGTTTATATTACACATTCAGATGGTCTACTTTTTTTACTTACTACTTGTTCTTCAACGTACTTCACTGTCTCTAAGTATAGCCACTCTTCTCCTCTCCCCCCACCCCCAAGATATACTCAGAATCCATGTAGAAAGGCTAGAATTTTAGATCTAGGTGTCAAAAATAGATGTAAGCTGTTTGAAAACGTTTAAAAGGTTTTGACTAGTTGCTAGGCGATTCACAAAAGATTAATGTGTGGACAAGATACTTAAAATATGACTTTAGAAACTTTTATTTATTTAACTATTACTGCAAACTTTTATAAAACAGATGTAATCTAAGATATGTTAATTACATTTACAAAATACAACTTTTTGCTAACTTAAGATATAAATCACTAAGAATTAAGCATAGTACTTTTAAACCGCTGCTTTTGCTATTCACCCACTGATTTAATTTGAAATATTAATCCAAGATTTTTAAGCTTTATTAGAATGGCAACACCGCTCAAACTACAAATTATCATGGCGTGTGAAAGATCCGCAAGATTCATTTTTGCTGTACTGTAATATAGCTGTTACGTGAAGCAGATTTTCATTTCTTTTTACTCAAAACGTATGAATTAACAAACGCATGTGCAAAACTGATTAGAAATAAAAGGTTTATACTCAGAAAAGTAACTGATGCTTCACGCAGTTGAAAATATAAACCCAAGCTATGTATCTGCAGATACACTGAAAAGTGTGCTTTTTTAATTTCATCAACATACCAAATGTCCATTCTCACCAGTTATCGATTATTTACTTAACTAAATAAACACACGATTAAATTTATTTGTGCAAGAGTATAAATTTCGTTAAGTAAATGCCTTATCGTAATATGAATTTTCCTTGCAATGAGCTATAGAAAAGATTTTGGAAGAGTTTCTTGTCTAATGACGGACAACTTTAATTTAAATGTCAAATCAAATGAAATGTAAGGTATTCTTGTAAGCGATTTAGATAAATAATGGTTACGTCTAAACACGAGATCACAAACTGCAGCAAATTTGTATGCTAATGGCGCAACATTCGGAAGAAAATTAACATTTTATTTCTTCCATCTATATAATAAAATTCTTTAAAAAATTATACCATATGCATGTGATGCTTGCAAAGGGAATCACTGCCTTAAATACTGATCCTGTATATTTACTTCCATTTACAAATATTCTAAACATAAAGCAGACGGACTTATGAAGGAAATTTCAACACTGTGGGGATGCACTTTTTCTAAAACTAAGATTAAATTTTTTTATCATCTACCTAAAAGAAAAATTTTAGTTGTTAAAATAAATCGAGCTTTAATTAATGTAATACAAAGTTCCATGCATTGCATCTACGTGCAAATCTTTCTAAAGTAAAAGGTAATGTAATGTAATATACAAGTGCGCTGCAACCCTCCTGGCCGATAATAATCGGCTTCATGGTTAACGCAGTATACGCAACACAGACAAAAATACAGTTAAAAGATTAAAACACAGATTAAAACAGAATACAGTCAAAAACATCCAACCAAAATTCCCGGTATTTGTTCTATTGCCATTTGTAAAGTTCACCAAATCCCTTGCAAATCTAAACTCTTTATTGCGGCAGTAGAATTCTTTTACGTTATCATCTTTCTAAGGTGTGTTAATAAATACTGTTACGACATCATTTACATGCTTCAAAACAAAAATAATTTTTCCTTATGTGAAGCCATTAATCACCATAGCGAAAACCTTTTGTTTTGTAGGTCAATAATAACACTCATAAAAAATTCACTAAGCATATTCATTATCAAAGATTTCTGAAAATTTTACTCGCAAAAGTATGAAATTTTCATTTTATACTATCAAAACATAATTAACATTTTAATGACTCTTGCTAAACCCATTCACTATTTTAAGAAAACATACACTGTTTCCATAAAATTCGTTATTAATACATGTCTGGAATTATTGCTTAAGAAGATAAATTTTATAGCATTTTTTTTCAAACAACGTATATGCCCAGTATAAATTCACATCAACAGAAACAAAATATTTTAATATAGTGTTTGTTCACCTTGCATCGTTTTACGAAAACAGCTTATGGTCGTTTTATGCAAATAAACTAATTAATATATATATTAATCCCTTTACTCATTTCTGTTACTAATGACTTCTGAAACAGAAAAAAAGAGTAGAATACGGCATATTCTATTTCGTTAATCATTCACACTTTACGCCTTCATTCTCCTTTGGTGTAACTGTACGTAGAATTTAAAATGCTTTAGATTTAAAAAACGTAGACTACACAGCACTTCTTCTGACTTTTTTTAAATGATGTTTTCAAAGACCTTTACTCTAAATTCTTTCCCAATAAATAAGCAAAATAGAAGCAGATAAAAACAATTAGAAAAATTAGCATTGCAATCATCGCCCAATAAGCGCATCTTAAGTTTTTCAGAGCTACTAAAAAGAAAGATGAAAAATATTAGACAGAGCACGTAAACGATAATGGTACGTGGGAGTATCGAATATAAAGCCAAACTAGTGTTACCAATAATAAAAAGGGGACAAAAAAAACTTTTTTCGAATAAAACTTTTAAGCGAAGTTTTCTCCACGAAGAAAAATAACTGTGTAGAACTACAGAACCTCGTTAGGCTGTTTTTCCCGCTGATTCGGCCTTCTGTAAAAAAATAAAAATGATCGTCTCTCTCCCACTCCTCTTCCAGACAGAAAAGCAGGAAGGAAAGGGGTGCTGAAGAGAGAAGGGGGTAAGGAAAGACAGGTGGGGAGGAAGAAGAACTCCATCCTCGTCTCTGCTGCTGCTCCGGCGGATGGCTGAAGCAGGATCGATCCGGTGAATGACCGCGGCAGACGATCATCGATCGCTCCTCACGTAAAGGTCACTTCCTCGGGTTCAGATTCGTTCAAAAATAGGCTACTGTTTACAAGGATTTACGAGTTTTAAAGAGAGCATGGAATGGTGGTCCAGAATTCCTCTGGGCTCTCTAAAGGAGGGGCACTTCTCAGTCTAGCTTTGACTACAAATGAACGCATGCACTGATAGCTTCACCTACATCAATCATTCAGAATGTAGGCATAAAGATTTTAATCAGCGGCTTCAGTAAACTGTTGCGGAATTAATTAATTTGCATGTTCTTAGCAGATGTAATCAATTCTGAGCCTCAACTCCGCATAATTCACATCAATCCTCTTAAGTAATATTCCCAACCACGCATCAGGGAATTTCCAAGGTAACCATGTACTGCAGTTGCACAGCGCCATATTTATACAAATTTCAGAAACATAATGCTTAATTTTATAATCAAACATTTTAAAAACAGTAATACTTATCAAATGTCAAAATGCGCATTGTGCGATTTAAGTAATTCTCCTTTAAAAAATTCTCAAACTTTTACTTTTGAAATGTTTTACAGTAGCTATTGCACTTTTGACATGTAAGTACCACACTCCGGAACGAATCAGCACATTAAATGCTCTTTTAATTTTAATAAATGAATCTTTAGAGCAGATGTATAACCGTCCCATAATTTCTTATTCACAGTAATGAATAAAAAATGCAAAATAATAATCTCCGAAACATTACTTTATATATAAAAGATATAATGTCAAAGAATATTTCACAGAATTTTGATAGCTATTTCGTGAAAACCATCAATATAAATGCAATACTCAAGTTATAATAAGATGGAACTATAATAAATAGATAATAGAACAAGTATTTACAATTAAGTACATACAGTGTCGCTAAAGTCTCCCTATATAAGTGCGAGATAATAAGTAGTTACGTGAACCAAATTAATAAAATTTATATTTAGATAAGTTCAAGTAACATTCCTACACGTCAAGCTACGGGAAAAGACATTTTCCACTACCTGTATAATTTTCTAATATTACCGCAAAATTCTCGTTTTGTGGCATTCAAAGATTAATTAAATCTTTGCGAAACAATCAACTATATTTCAGCTTTAAAACTAATTAAAGAGATTCTAAGAATTCTTTCAATCAAAAAAATTTTGCGACTATTTCAAATGGCGAAACATATCACATGTAATATTTTTTTAATGTTTTGACACATTTTTTCTTGGAATTAATGCAAATAAAAGTTAAAGACGTGTGCACTGATAAATATATCAATTACCATAAAATATCCAATATCATTATACATCGAAGACAAAAGCAAGGAAACATTTATAGAAAAGCAACGGGATTTGCATAGGTTAAAAAAAAAAACAGTTGGACACATTTTCGAATAAAATACCCTTTACTCATTTTCTGATTGCAGCCGTGTATTCAAAGGAAGCGGGAAGTGATAACCAATCAACGCAGATGAAACAAAAAGAAATTAGTCGTGATTTTACTTGATCTGACTCACGCATTTCGCATTCAATAAAAATTTCAAATAAATAAGTGTACCTCTTCCTTTGTAAAAACAACTTCCCTTATACAACTAACTAGCTAAACTATACCACTGCGCAGGAAAACCGCAAAATTCCGTACGAGGCTAGTCGCCTGATATGATTTCAGGGTTAATAAGCAAGCCGTGGAAAAGAATGTCTGAATCAGCTGTTAGTTGCACAGGAAATCGGTGACGTAAGCTATGTGAATTTCCATACGGACATACTAGGGTTACAGAAAAAAGAAATAAAAAGCGAACTGTGGTTTCTTAGAAGTCGACTTTGGCTTTCTAGGACTTGTAATACATAAACTTCAGATTACTGTCTAAGAGTTTGCCATAACAAATTTGTAAACTTAGAAACAACTTTTTTTTTACTTAACAGATATTTTGTTTCTCTTCTAAAATAAAAATAACAGCGTTACTGCTGCCAATTCTTAAAATCAAATTTTTGATACTCAAAAAATTAAACCCTAATTCAAAAAGAATTTCTTTTTTTTTACCCTGCCCAAAATAAAATTTATCATTGCTGTTAATAAAATTTATCATTATTGAATGAATTTCTGAACTTAACGTACATTTTCATTCTTCTCATCGTTTTATTGGGAGGAGAGATACTTGCGAGGGTTTTCTTAAATATTTGTAAACATATTGCGAGGCTCGTGGTGCAAAACACATTTTAAATTGACTCTCGAGTGCAGAAATTGGCTACCACTGACCTAAATACTAATACTTCCAAATGGCAATACCAAGCGTAAAGACTAACACGCTTTTCTTCATATTTACGTCTATATGAGAGAGGACATTAAATGCATATGCTTTCTTCCATTCCCAAAGATTACAAAACTTATAAGGTATATCTCCCACATTCTTAGCGTGCCTTCGTGGTGTAATGGTCAGCACACTGAGCCGGTATTTCAGAGGTCCGTGGTTCGATTCCCGGCGAAGGAATTGCATATTTTTCATGTCTCCTGCTACTAAATAACCTAATGTCTCTACACTGGCGCCCGAACTAAAAGGGTTGTGGATGATGACTCTCCACACCCAGGATTTGGCGACTAGGTCCCCTAAAACCCTAGTCGCCCTTTAAAAAGGGGAGTATATAAGGTATATCTCCCACATTCTTAGCGTGCCTTCGTGGTGTAATGGTCAGCACACTGAGCCGGTATTTCAGAGGTCCGTGGTTCGATTGCCGGCGAAGGAATTGCATATTTTTCATGTCTCCTGCTACTAAATAACCTAATGTCTCTACAAACTTACTGCACCATGAAAACATATATTATTTTTAAACAGCCAATTAACTGCAGAAAAGGTTCATAGAGTGTAGAAACATTAGGTTATTTAGAAGCAAGAGAGATGAAAAATAAACAATGCCCTCGCCTGGACTCGAACCACGGACCTCTCGAATACGCGCCGAGCGTGCTGACCACTACACCACGAAGGCATGCTAAGAAGACGGGAGAAATACCTTATAACAGTAAACTATAAATAATAACAGATGAATAATACACATGCACTCTTTTGTTTAAAAGGAGAAGGACTAAGTTATTGAAAATAAGCCCACGAGATACACAAAAGTATAAAATTCTCAGTGTGCATAAGGCATATCTGCATGTGTATATTAAAGCACTAATTTAAAATTTATCCTACGTACATGTTGATTTTTCCAAGGAAATTACTTCAAAGTAACAAAACTGAAGTAAAAGTTTAATTTTTCATTTGAAGTTCAGAAGATATACAACAACCGTTTTCTGGAGAAACACAAGAGTTCACATTTGCGTTTTCTCAAACAAATATTAAATTCTGTAGTGCAATTTCCCCACAAAACCTCAATTATATCTAACGATTTATAATATATACTTGTCACTGTTAGTTTCTGCAACAGATTCAAGAGCTGAGTTCAAAAACGTGAAAAACATAAGCGCATGTACGAAGTGAAGGAAACGAGCCCAACCTGCAGATTGTGATCGTCACGCCCTCATGCGGGTCACTGTGGCTCGACAAGTCAGCGCCGCTAAAACGACGACCCACGCGTCTGACGCCTCAGCGAATCGAAGAATGTCGCAAGTAGGCAGAAAAGACCCAAACATATAACACTGCACATCTGCAAGACCTAGTTTTGGCAAAATGAAATATGTGTCACGTAGTAAGGACTATGAAATAGCGATTTCTCTTCTAATTTTCTTCTTGTCACAAGTGTACAACTGAGCTGGCTAGATGACAATTAGGAAGCTTTAGATCAAGGGTTCTCAACAAAGTCGGCATTAGTGGGTCAATGATGACCAAGGGGTCGACAGCTGAATATACACAGGTACTTGACAGGCATGCATAATGAAGATCTTATTGATTATTATTAAAAAAAAGCAGAATTGCCTTAGAAGATATATAGTTATGTACAAACCGCTCAAAACATTCCAAATATTTTTATATCCGCTTCCAAGGCATTGAAAATTTGAATATACCAGCATCGCTGAACTTCGATGCATTTGGTTTTAATATTATTAAAATGTAAAAAGAGTTGCTTGCATGGAAGGAGGACGTTCAAGCACAGTTCAAGCACGCCTGTTACCAAGTTTTGGAATTCAAGTCATCAGATAGAAATATCAAAATACGTTCTTTTTATCGAACAACGCTACTGGCTTTTCTCTCTTTTTACTTAGTAGATGCACTCTTTAGTCAAGTCAGTAATTTACTATGGAGCCGCCTTGACGGTATAGCAGTTAGGAGAGCTTAATGCGGTAACGAAATGCCTGGTTTCAAATCTCGGGCAAGGCATGGATGTTTGTAAATGTATAGTGTCTTTACGGCATGGGGGCACTCTAAATATATGGCGAGCTGAAAGTCCTCTCGTAAGGTTAGTGGTAGGGAAATGGGAAAGATGGGTGAGAGACCCTCGGACCCGTCTCCCTCCATCAAAATTAGGGACAAAATGAGCAAAGTCCTATTCTCACCTATGTGGTGCTCAAGGCTCTTGCCAACCCACAGGAGCAATCTTGCTCTCCTTGCCACGATGAATTTCGTGGGCTTGTTCTGGCGTTACTGTCAGACAAGTGAGATAAGTTACAACACAACAATAACATTTACTATGGAAAACAAGAAAGGTGTTGAATGTTTTCAAACCAGGCGATTTAAGAATTAAGCAAATTTTATGTCAAATATTTAAAAACTGTATTCATATATCAAGTGCAGCCATCACGTTACTTAAAATCGAACATTTCTGTAATTAAAACTCTGTAATTTTGTTTCTGTTTATATTTGTAAAATTAAAAATAATAGTAAACAAAATTGAAACATAAATCTAATAACACATTTTCTTTTTCAAAATGTTTGCTCATATTCTTAGTCTGATTGTTATCGTTAAATTACTTACGTGCAATTATTTGTATTATGATTATGTTGTATGCTGTATATTATAGAGAAAAATGTAAAGACGTCGATGAAGAAAACCATTCTTCTGAAAGAGGTTGTTGCATGATAAATGTTGGGAATCCCTGCTTTAGATGAATGATTTAAAACCTTCTGTCACGAATGAGAGTTAATATCACACGACAAGATCCGCAAATGCAACAACTCTTTTATCCCTTAATGTGAAAATTTTTAAGTTTGAAGATGCTTGTTATGCATTTATGTTTTTACGCCAAACAATTACTTAGATTAGCGTACAAACATAAATGCATTACAAAGTCTTGAATAAAATACTTGATTATTTTACAAAAATAACTTTTCATACAGATATATTTCAAAATTCGTCATACACATATACACTAAATTATTACATAAGATTTCATGTGAGGTACGATAAAAATGTTACAATTTAAATATTGCAAAATTGTACACAAATAGAAGTTACTGTATTAGAATCTATACTGATATGGTGGGCACCTTCTTTCTCAAATTACAAGCAAGCACGCGATCTGGCGTCTATTTCAAAGGAGCTGGAGCAAAGCAAACTGGGAAAGATAAAATTTTATAAAATGTGCTTTCTAGCATGGTCTGTACGTTCTCAGGTTATGCTCAAATTCGGAAAGCATTGTGCCCCGAGAAAAAGTAAAAAATCTCATCATAACAACTTTACCACTCCTGAATATTTCCGCCATGATGTATTCCAGTACTATTAATGAATGAAGCACCTGCCGTAAGTTGTAGAGACTACGAAGCAACAACAAAACCACGAAGTTGAAATAGAACCTTGGGATGCATTTAACTTTCTTGCAATAGCAGAAAACGTAAACTGTGCCACTTTCTTGCAATACCAGAAAACGTAAACTGTGCCACTTTCTTGCAATACCAGAAAACGTAAACTGTGCCAACAAAAATATTTTACCCCCTTCAAACTTTCTCGCTCCAGAAACGTAAAAGAATTGCGGGCAAGGAGACCCTCTGAACTATATGAACTTCACATATTCTTTCAATATTCTGTCACGGAAACTATGAGATCACTAGTGAGGAGCTTCTCGGTTTCCGAGAGAGTTCCTTCATACGTATATATGCATCTGACAACTCCAGTCTTCTTCAGTTCCCCAATATAATCAGATACAGTGTGGGATCGTTCTTGCTTAATGCATCAATCAACTGTTAAGAACTGCAGTATGACTTCAATTTCTATGGTATATAGCAACGATCTTACACCAGAAAATTGTCCTACCGGATAAAGCTAAATCGTTTGATTCTTATGGACATGTATCTGAATTATTCTGCACACCGATTAACCACCTATAAGAGATTTTACTTTTTCAGAAAATTGGTCAACTATGCATGCATGTAATCATAACTTTAGCCATACACATGTCTAGATGAGTTTACGTGATAAGGAAATATTTCGTGCCTTTAAACAGATATGTAAACATTATGATTATTCTATTGCAATAAAAAATATATAACTGTTTAAAAATTATATACTGATAGATACGATCATCTATGTTTTGATTACGTTTCATAAGAATCATACACGTATTTCTGCATAAAGGTTTCTAAGTAAGTGATTAGTAGATAAGTAATTATATTATTTCTCAGAAGTGAGGCTTAATTTTTTCCATTAGCGTTTTCGTTTGTATTCTTTATCGTAATTCTAAATTCTCTCTGATTAAGAATATAAATACGTATTCGTCGATGAAATATCCAAAAACTGATTCGTGAAAAAAAAATAAGACATTCAGAATAACATTTCTATTTTACCTCAGAAATCTCTTATTAATTTAAATAATTATCTAACTTTCATCTACCTTGGTGTTTTCAAATAATAAAAGATGTCTTACAGCAAAGGGAAATATGAAAACTGTAACGAAAGTCATCTTTAGCTGAACGCACTTTTAAAAACGATACCGTATTAATGTCACACGAACAGTTAAAGCTACTGTATTAATCTTTGCAGAAACTTCAAATCAAATACTTAAAATAAGAGCGACAGAAAGTTAAATGAGTGACAGACTGTTAATAGAATGTAAAATAATAGTACAACGTTATAACAACCCTTGAAATACTGATTCAGATCAACCAATTTTATCAGCAATAATTACAGTAAAATTAATAACTTCATTTCTTGCGTAGCTGCTCATAATGAAAATGCTACTAAACATTTCACGACGCAAAAATTAAAGAGAAGGCGAGCAGAAAAGGAAATAATACATTTATTCATACTCACAGAAAAAATTACATCATGTCAAACAGAGTTACAGACATTACAATTGAAGAGAAGCAACAGAATTTGAATTTTATTATTTAACAATCGCGTATATATTTCTCGAAAATTACCGTATTCTTTTGCAAGCTCAGATATTTAACTCTTCGAAGAATTTAACATTTTGACAGTAGAATGATATGATCTTGAATACACTTTCAGACATGCCACGAATATTTGAAAATTTACGAAAAGAAAGATTGCTTTTATAGATACAAAAAGTACTAAAAAATTACACTGAACCACTTCCAATCTCGCGGCTAATATTCTGATCCAATAGCCTACCAGTCGCTTAATTTTTTCAAAATACCAACAGAAGTACCGCTGAAAATGAGTAAACATTGTGAGAATAAATATTACAAAATACGATTCATCTTTTTTAAAGAAATAAAGTACAAACAGAAGTACCTGCGAAAATGAATAAAAATTGCCGAATGAATACCATAAAACGTCATTAGCCATATACAAAGGCGTAAACAGACCGATTGCATATAGTACCAACACATGCTAGACTAACAACCATTAAGCACTGGAAACAGTCAATGGCCGACACATGCTCGGCGAATGCGTACTATTACTCAAAACCAGACAGTAGTCATGCGTTAAAATTGTCGGGAGAATGATGACAGTATGCAAAATTCGAACAGCTTCGATTTGCTCACCTGCACGGCAAGTACCTATTTTCCAGGTGAGCAATGGTTATACTGCTAACAATCACATCTGATGCACAACCACCGGATTCTTTATGGAAAATTACCCATTTTATGATATTCGTGGATCGAAGGATTTTATTTTTGCCTCAATCCTCCAGAGATACTGTAGGAATAGGATTTTCTGAAAACTGGAAATGGGATTTTACGCCACATTTAATTCATGCACAAAATCTAGAGCTACTCACGTTTTATAGTGGCAGTTTCTTTTATTATTTAAGAAGGGTTCATTTGTAATGGAAAATAATATGAAACAAACTAATAATAGGATTTTTAATACTATAATACAGTAATTCCGTAAGTTAGACTCGCAACCAGGCATGGGTTATTATTTTATGAGCAATTATAAACATACGCGGGTCGTGATAAACTGCGGCTACCATATTTCTTCACTTTTTAGAGTCGCGTGGAACCTTTTTTTTCCCCTCCCCCTGCTTTGTATTTCTAAAGACGCATTTTGTTCATTCAAAAAATGTATTGATTACCTTGCTGTCGATGTCTCAGGCCATGATATACATACGGATAACAGCACAGAGACAAAGATTGCTGAAAACAATCACTTTCTAATACACAGTCCAGTCACATTAATGTGACCACCACGTACTTTCCATGTCAGAGTTAAATAACCAATCACAGAAGGCAGGTGGCAGCACAGTGCAGTTGAGCGTATATAAAGGGTGTGTGAGGGCTTCGGAAAACATTTCAATCGTTGACGTAATGCAGAAACGAAGCGATTTATCCGACTTCCAAAAGGGTATAATCATTGGCTTTCGGGCCAAGGGTGGAGGCATTTCCGAAACGGCTGAGTTTGTGAACTATTCGCGTGCCGCCGTGGTAAAAGTGTACCGTGCATGGCAAAATGGGACTGTCCAAAATCAGCGACGTGGCAAATGTGGTGCACCACGGGCCATAGATGACAGAGGCGAACGACGGTTGCGGAGATGCGTTCGGGCAGATAGACGGGCTACCGTTGAGCAACTGACCACCAAAATGAACCAAGGGGCTACCAAAAGTGTCTCCCAAAGTACTATTCAGCGAACATTGCTGCGTCTGGGCCTCCGAAGCAGACGCCTGGTTCGTGCACCTATGCTGACTGCTGTTCATCGACGGCGAAGGCTAGAATTTGCACGCCAGTACAGCAGCTGGACGTCCACTGAGTGGCGACAGGTTGCGTTTTCGGATGAATCGCGTTTTATGCTCCATCGGACAGATGGACGTTGGCGTATAAGGCGTGAAACCTCTGAAAGGAACCACCCTGCAACCATTGCCGGAACGGTCCAAGCTGGAGGCGGGAGCATTATGGTCTGGGGAATGTTTTCCTGGCATTCTCTAGGTTCACTGATCATTGTGGAAGGCACAATGGATCAATACAAGTACGCATCTGTCCTTGCGGACCATGTTCACCCCTACATGCGCATTGTTTTTCCTCAGGATGATGGCATCTTCCAGCAGGACAATGCGAGGTGCCATACAGCTGCCAGTGTACGTGCGTGGTTCGAAGAGCACCAGGATGAGTTTACCGTCCTCCCTTGGCCAGCAAACTCACCTGACTTAAACCCAATCGAGCATCTGTGGGACCATCTCGATCGAGTTGTTCGCGCCATGGATCCTCAACCGCGTAATCTAGCGCAGCTGGCCACGGCATTAGAGTCGGCATGGCTCAACATCCCAGAGAACACCTTCAGGGACCTATGTGACTCTCTTCCTGCACGTCTCGCAGCAGTCTGCTCTGCGAAAGGTGGTTATTCTGGCTTTTGACAGATGGTCACATTAATGTGACTGGACTGTGTATGAAGTTGATTTTGATAGGCTTGTAGAGACATTAGGTATTTTTTTGGAACAAGAGAGATGAAAAATATGCAATTCCTTCGCCGGGGATCGAACGACGGACCTCTGAAATACCGGCTCAGTGTGCTGACCATTACACCACGAAGGCACGCTAAGAATGTGGGAGATATACCTTATAGGCTCAGATACTGATTCAGAAGAAAGTGGTGAATAAAACGTCAAATGACAAATAAATACTATTGTGGTTAATAAATAAAATTCTATTACAAAAGTATATTTGTTAAACACATTTTAAAGTTCTCTTGTATTCATTTAATTTCCTTAATTAGGCCACTCCTATTGATGGTATAACTTTAAATAACGCATCTTACAATCGATGGTGTCTTAGAATCAAAGAAACGCTGTATATGCATGGCAGTAGTGATGCTAAAATGTTTCAGAAGCACTGTCGTAATGCAATATGTGATGCTACATTGCAAACCTTACACATCACTATCTTAAGAAAAATGCATTCAGGAATGTTCAACTAAATGTTCAGAAGTATTTTTATTTCCTACATTTCTAAATGTCCCAACATTTTTAATGAAATCATCAAACTAAATATTCACACCGAATAAAAATTGAAGCAAAGTTTCTTATATAGTTTAACACAAAATTAATCACACCTCTTACATACATTCATAGAGATATCTTTCTCATCCACCATTATAAAATGTACTAGATGGTGTTTCCATTCGTCGGTATCAAATGTATAAGGGCACAGTTGTCCATTCGCAAGTTCAGACACTTCCGCAAAAACCAGTATATGTTTGCCACATCTAATATTGAAAAAGAAAAATCTTAAATACTGTCTTAAAAGTCTTTTCAGTCTGTCTTTGCATACCTCTCACTTGCTTTTTTTTGGTTAAGGATAATTCTAGATCTACTATACTAAATTCCTTTCCAACAGGATTGCTCTTATTTTGAATTACTTCAATAAGAGTAACAACGGTTTTCTGCCGCCTTCGAAATCCTACATAATGGCGAAAAAAGAGCAATAACGTAAGGGAGACAACAGTTCAAGATAACATTTTAATGATCTAACAAGATGATCCGAATTCAGATGTTTGGTACGGACATCTGATATCTGCACTGACAATAATGCATGTTTTTATAGCATCAGATCAGATTTTTTTCACCGTAAATACCAATTTTCTTAATAAAAAAACAAAACAAAAATTAAAGGAGTTTTTTAAATATACGATAATTTTCAAAAATATAATACTTATATAGAGACTAAGCGCTAGAAAAACAGACAACAGAACAGACAGATAAAACAAGACAACATTACCTAGACAACCAGACAACAGAACCATCTACAAAAAGGTAAATTCAACTCCTAGGCCCACAATCCTCGAACATACCGCTACTTACATACACACGCAAATGGACTACAAAGCTTGGCAACATGATCACAGTTCTATCAGGTCACGAGACAAGCTGTATTTCTTACAAATCGGACAGAGAAGCAAACAGAACAAGTGACATTCTGAGAAGAGATTACACTAAAGCAGTTACCTAAATCCCTCTTATAATCCAAGCGAGTGGCATCAGTCTTGCAGGACACAAACACGATAAAATCTCCATCAAAAAAGGCTCTTGGCACCTGACAAAACTAATTAAACCACCAACGCAATAAACGCATTCTAAGCCCTGGAGGCTGGGGGTGAATATTAATCACATGGCTTGCCATCCAACGCGAGAAATCCTTCAGCGCTCTTCTAATGCTTTGCAGAATGGTTTAATGCGCAGGTGATAAATAAGGTAACTCGCAGTTTGGCCAAGATCTAAGAGCCTTCATAAATCGATTTCAAAAGTGCTCAGGTTGAAAATAAATGAATGATAATAAACAAACACATTCTATAAGAAATATTCTCCTTCGCTTCCTATGTGTCTTCTCTTTATAAATACTAAACAGCAAAACAGCCGCATAAGGTGAAAGGATTTGCATTCAACGGCTTGCAAAATGCTCCACACAGTAATGCACTAAAGATACTACAGTGCAAAAGCAATCTCGTAAAATCGAGCTGAGAAAGGTATTACGCAGCGGAGGGGCTGCAAAACTTTATTGAAAGCACCCTTATTTAGAGCATATGTGACAACAAGATCGCAAACAGAAGATATATACTCAAAACACTATTATGCATCAATGGACACCAAAAACGCATGCTATAAACATGGGTTGCAAAAGTTAGTATCACTCGATTCTCTACTAGATAGTCATTTATTACACAGGTTCTCCAACTGTGGTACATGTACCACTGGTGGACAATGCATCCTAAATGATCACACCACTGGCGGTACATTACAATATTTTTAGTGGTACAATTTTTACAGAAAAAACATTAAATGAATGTAAAATTGCGCTATTTTAACCTTTTGTTTTAATCTTTATTATTCAGAAGCGCATATATCTTATAACGTTTTTGACATTTACGGCTCTAGTTTTAATGTCGAATTGAGGACTTTTCCAAGAAAACGGATTAAATTTCACAAGGCTCACCATTTTTTTTTTAAATCTTGTAATATTCAAATGTGAAAACGACAGAATGTATATATTTTTTTAAAAGTATGTTGTCAGTGCTTGCCCTGTGACTCAGGTGTCTTCTTTGGTTTGTACAACTATATTATTTGTTTAATATATGTATTATTACTCACTATTTTTCACAATTGTTATATATATATATATATACTCGTAGTATATTTATTTATATTTAATTGTAATGTAAAAGGTTCATTTACGAATAACTAAATAATATAAATTGAAAGGGTTTTATTCTTTGATTATATACACTCCATTTAGGATGCATTGATATTTAATAGCGAAATGCTTTTAAGGTGGTACATATATTTTGTTTCATATTTATGTGGTATAAAATTTGAAAGTTTGAGAGCCCCTGATTTAAGGCTAAAGACCTTATATCCAAATAAATGCCTTTCTGCTCACTTACTCGTATTACCGGACGTTGAAATTAATGCAACTGCGTTTGTTACACTTTATGATCTCAATGGACTGCTGCAGAATGAAATTGGAAAAGTTGGTGATTTTTGTTGAGGAGTAAGCAGAGATGAGAAACACTTCTCGCTACTGAATGAACAAGGTATAAACAAACACATTCTGTATCCCCTTTGCTCTTTCTTGACAGAAAAATATCGGTAAAATATGCTTGCCAGTTTACAGCTTGCAATTTACAGCATTAGTAGTAACGCTTGAGCTCTAGTAGAACTTGCAATATTAACAGCATTAGTAAATAGCTACAATAAAAATACTTTATGATGTTTCGCTCCATCCGGTGTAACCATCGGAGAGTGTTCGAAAGAAGAAATTGCTTTCTTTCCATCCCTTACTGAAGTAATGGAAAATTGAGCAGGATCGGATTGGAAAGCTTTCACAGAAAGAATAACGAAGCGTCTACGGTCATACTGTTTTTAAATTATTGAAACTATACGATATTAATTTAAGATTTAGTATTATTAAGTTTGCAATAATGAGTTAAAAAATGTAATAAAAAGCAGTCTGTTTTTATTGATAATTCGGAAATATATCCACTTACGTGGCATGCACGTTTTCTATTACAATTTCTGATGAGTCGATGAATCATCCATTTGTAACATGCAGACAGCGTGCGTGCAAAGTTCTATTCTTAGCCTTGGTCGAACTCAGAAATGTGCTCGAATGATGCTCGTGTTTTTCTACGCGGCATACTGAAGCTGCACACACACACACACACACACACACACACACACACAAAACTCGGGGGAGAATATCTCACGTTATTCAAAACGGCAGGTCGATCCTCCCTTTATACACGGGCTGTAAGGAGCACTGCAATCGCCCATTATGCGCGCGTACCCTTAAATCGTAACCATATGCATATTCCATTGCGGTACATGACGCAAGTTTCATGCTATTCGGATGCTTCCCTCATAGTGTTGCATTCTGGATGGTTAGCAATTATATCAGGCAAGGCTATACCTAAATGGAAAAAATATTATGGCCAAGTTTCAATGATAGATCATGGAGGTAGCTAAATTATTTTCATCCATACTAATTCAGAAGAGTTTTAAGACAAATGGGATTTCTACTCCAAGGATACTTCTCATTATGATTTAACCACGCAAAGTGCTAAATAGATGACCTCTGTAAATCAGCAGTATCGGAGAAAGACAACGATGAAGAAAAAAGAAAGAGACCAAGAAAAGGAATTTATTAGTATTTTGATTTAATATAGTTTTACACCATTGACTGAGTTCATTTAATCATTTCTGTATTTCTGAAGAAAGAGTAATCGTTTGTCCATAATATTTTCTTTTCATTAGAGTACACACAGAAAATATGGGCTGATAATGTACTCTATGTGAATAAATTTGAACACAGCCCTACCTTCGAAAAACTTCGCATACTTTTTACCCCTCTATTTTCGATTAATAAAAGAAAATACATAGTAGTTTACGTACATTTTCCCTTTCCTGTTAGCTGCAGATAATTTTATGTTGGTTGATGTGGACTTCAAGCAGTTTCTGCCCATAATTATACAAGGATCTAAAATGATCATTCAGTGCTTTCCAACTTAAATCACCACCATCATAATCATACGGATAGAACGCGATTTGAATTTTTTAGCATTTTGCAGTAAAACGAATCTACAGGACCTTCAATAAATCGCAAAATTGAAGAAAAAAAATATACAAGCTAGTAAGAACAACAGAAAAAGGTACTAATGGGTAAAACAAAGCATATTTTTTCTAAGGTCTTAACACTGATAAAACTACCTATGAAATAACTTCTTTGCAAATATTTTATACGTTCATTTCTTTTTCGGCGCTCTCACTAAGAGTCAAGAGATTTCTGTCGCCTGAGGCAAGGTTAACAATGTTTATCATTATGGATCGGATTTCCAAATTTGTGCACACTTTTATTTCCTAGCTATATTAGGACTATCTTCACGCAGAGATTACAAAAAATTAATACCGGAAAAGTCTTGAAACAATCCATGTGTAATATTTAAGGACATTTAAAGTGCGACCCCGAAACCAATACGCGACTTAAATTGACCTTCAAGGACAGAGAAGAGTAGCCACTGTTATAAGTAACAGTTATTTTAATAGATAGAGATTTCTTGTCATCCATTTAAATCAATGAAACTCTTAATACGGACAAAATGTTCTAAATATATTTAAGACACTCAGGCCAGCTTGGCTTGTTCCAGTTATATATACACAACTTGCGAAAAGTGGGATCGAAACGGCGGGCGCCGCTCCGTCTGTCTGGGACCCCGGTGATTCACTCTCTGGTTCGCCCTCTCGTCTGCCCTTTTACGCCCGTCTATCCCCAAAAAATCACTCTCGCTGTCGCTGTCTGGCATCTCTCGACTTGCTTCTCTCATCGACCGGGTTTATCTTATTTGCGATGCGAGTTCGGTGACCACCCGCTGACCCAGCAGGGGGCGCCGTTGTATTCCCTGATTTTTGCCGAACGCCATTCTCTGAAGGAGGAAAAAAACAATAACAGATATCACGCGAGGCCTCTTTCGAAGCTAGTTTTTTTTTAGGATTTAATTTGATTAATTTTTACACGCAGTACAGTTATTCTGAAGTGATTCTGTTCTGAATTCTGAAGGGTTAGGAATTGTCGTTTATTCTTTTTGCCAGCTCAATAAACGGATGAACTTTGCTATATAGAAAAAGCAAAGCATCTAAAACAAAACATTCTGGAAGACAGAAATTTAAAAGTTTACAGTTTTTCTTTTTCAAAGCAGTTTTTAATGAATTTTTGAACTTTAGCAAATGCATTACTATTCCAAATGGCCAGACATTTCCATCTTATGTATTCATACGAGAGAGCACTTACACGGCGAAGATGTTCGCAAAGCTTTAACGATCCACTCACCAAAACAAGAGAAGAAATATATATAAACATAAAATAAGACAAAAACAAACATATTCTCTAAGTATTAATATCTATTAGTTCATTATTATTATTTCTAAACAACATCAGGACCCCGCAAAGTAATTGAAATCTTTTATAATCTACAAAAACATTCTTTGAAACATCTATAAGCTATTTATGCTTCCTAAATTTAGTTAATGAACACGTCTCCACGAGTATCGGAAATCACCCACAATTTTACATTGTTTACATTCATTCCACATTTGAAATCAAAGAACGGTGAAGAAGACTTGCAATTTAATGCATTCGTCGGAAATAATTAACACCCACCAGTCATTTAGCTGTCTCATCGCCGAGAACGTTGCCCAAGGTGAACTACAGAGAGCGACCGAATTAGGTCCCGATGTTGATGAATACCCCAGTAAACGGATCCGAGGGTTACCTTTCCCTTTTTACCCTTAGCACCAAACTTCTTGAGAGGGCTTTTGGCTCTCCAGTATTTGCAGCCGTTGCGGGATTCGAACCCAGACCCAAAGATATGGCAGTAAGCATCTCTAACCATTACACCGACCATGGAGGCATTTTAAATACACATATAAAGAAGTTATTCGTTTATCTCCTAGGAAATGAAATTTTGAATATTAATAAAATAGTTAAGTAAAAATTTTAGAATTGTCTAGTGAAAGTAAAATTCATGAAAAGTAACAATTTTATGCTAAAAGTAAATATTGAAACAATTATTGCTATTAATCGGGAATTGATTGACTTTTCAAGGAGAACAAATCAATCTTCGATTAATTTACAATAATTAGTAGAAGCGAATGTGTTTCGTCGTCTCCTTATGCAAGAATTAAGCACAAATCAAATCATGTTTAAAAAAGAAGCCAAAAATTGATTTACAATCTTTAAATTAAACTCTCTTATTTTACTATAATAAAAATCATATATCTTTATAAGAATGAAAAAGACTTTTATATTAATAAAATTAAAAATAATATATAGCCAGAACTGAATTAAATTTAAAAGATGTGTAAAATAAAATTCTAAATTTAACTTGAATCGCTTCTTAATTTGGTTCCTTCCACTTCTATCCTAAAAATAAAAATATGCTTATAATAAACCTCTCTAGCGCGCAATTTCAAAATTGATTCCTGTCCTACGCTGCTTCTAAGCACTGGTTCTGAAGCATTTTTTGTCCCAGGCATCCCTTTCACCACTGCTAGACGATCATTCCTCCCTTTTCCCAAACTTGAAAAATACATATGCATTTATTTACATTTAGATTATTTTTTAATGTACTTTATAAATTAAACAAGAAAAAGTACAGAAAACGTTGATAAACACCATAACTCGAATATAAGGTGTTCTTTTTTTTATTATTTTATATATATATTTATAAAATTAAAACTAAAAGCACATTGAAAAAATTCGCGGAAATATCATGTCACGCATGTGAAAACTGTAATAATTGAAGGAGGCTATTACAAGGTGTTACATTAATCTATGCAGAATTTATATATGAAGTGACAATTCGGTACA